>JAKOGI010000600.1:75000-82500 GCA_029747015.1 Carnegiea gigantea | reverse complement strand
AAATAATTTTATTGGTTAGGATTGTATCAAATTTCACAAATCACTCTCGTTGTAGTATTCTAGGGTTTCCAAATATTGCTATTAGTATAGTATAGATAGATACATAGATAGATTAGATACAAAATTGACGGCTCAGATTTAATATATGACTAATTTTGTGATTGAGATTATATCAAATCCTATAAATTAGTCCCATTGTAGCTAACATTTTAGGTTTTTTCAAAGATTATCATTTGTTTTAATTGTTTGGATTTTTTATTGGATAATAGGATTATCATGTATCATTTATTACATATAACTGAAATTATAAGTGATTTTTTTAAAAAATAAAAATTATAAATGTGTATTTTACTTAGATAAGGTAGTTTTTTAAACTAAAATCTACGGTTGGATTTAATGAATAGATATAACTACCTAATTTTTTTAGATAATTGGATTATCATCTATCTTTTGTCATGTATATGTAAAACTATGGGATGAATAAAAATAAAGAGATATATTAACTTTTGAATCAACAGTTTAAACTTAAAGCATAAATAATTTTAATGGTTAAGATTGCACCAAATTCCACAAATGACTCTTGTTGCAGCATTCTACGGTTTTCCAAATATTGCTATTAGTATAGTATAGATAGAAAGATAGATAAATAAAAATAAAGCAGTGTTTTGCTTGGAGATAGGCGACAGTTATAAACTATTTTTTTTTAACTTTAAAATCGAGAGTTTAGATTTAATGAGCTGATAATATTTGTGGCTAAGGTTACACCAAGTCTCGCAAATCACTCTTGTGTTAGTATTTTAGGGTTTTTCAAATATTGTTATTAGTATAGTGTAGATAGATAGATTAGATACAAAATTGAAGGTTTAGATTTAATACATGACTAATTTTTATGATTTAGATTACATCAAATTCTGTGAATAACCCCCTTGTAGCTAGCATTTTAAGTTTTTCGAAAGATTATCACTTTTTCTAACTACTTGGATTTTTTTTTTAGATAATACAATTATCATGTATCCTTTATCAAATATAACTAAAATTATGAATATTTTTTAAAAAAATAAAAATTATAAATGGGTATTTTACTTAAATAAGGTGGTTTAAAAAAACCAAAATTTTCGTTTTAGATTTAATAAATAAATATAACTGCCTATTTTTTTTTTTAGATAATTGAATTATCATCTAACTTTTATCATGTATAGCTGAAATTGTAGGGGATTTTTAAATAAAATAAAGAAATATCTTAACTTTAAAATCAACGACTTAGATTTAATACACAAATAATTTTTATGGTTAAGGTTATACCAAATTCCGTAAATCACTCTCATTGCACCATTTTAGAGTTTTTAAAAGATTGATATTATGATAATATAGATGTGTACTTGAAAAACAAAAATGTTAAAGCCAAATCCTTAGATCAACCATCCAAGTAGTCGCTCTGCCGAGTCAATTATCATATAACTTGTTAATTGTTAGATTATTCTCCCGAAAATACAATGCGATGTGCTCCCTACAATACAAGTAGGCTTTGTCAGAGACAATTAGTCTCCAACTTCATTACCCCTTTTTTTTTTTTTTTTGGTTTAAAGAGATGCACTAGGTTCAAAAACATGAAATTTAGGGATTAGGTGAACCCAAAGATCAAAAAGATGAGATTTGAATTTGAAAATGAGTGAAACTTAAGTGAGTAAAAAACACAATATATTGTAATCCTGGGATGATAATATAAGTTTCCTATAACTCAGTGTTGGGATGCCAAAAGTAAATAGGGTCAAAATTCATATTGACCATAGCAGCAACAAAAGTCGTATTATTGTCCAGTGCCTCTAAAGTTCATATTATTAACATCCAAAAATCCAAACATGAAACTCAATTTAGTAAATTAAATGTCTAAATTTCTTAACTTAAAAAACCTTAGGTCCTAAATTTTCCTTATATAGAATACAAATGTCCAAACTTTTTTAACAATAGGTGTCTCGCATCTAGAAAAAATATATTCTATCAAAAGATGACATTAATATTATTTTTGACACACAGCCAAAGATAAACATTTGAAAAGGAAAAAAAAAAAAAAAAATAGAGAGAAGAAGACAACTTTCTTTTACGTAGACTGCTATACTAAATGTCACTCCTACGCTCGAAAACTCTACACTTTCTCAAATTTGTGGCATCATGTCCACTTCATTTGGATGGAAGAATGGTTCTAGCATCTCATCTTCCTGGCTAACTTCTGCTAAATAAATCCAACTTATCGTAGTCGCAAGTGTTTTACAAATCCAACTTATCGTAGTCGCAAGTGTTTTACGTTTAAAGAAGTCCCTAAATTTTAAATGACTTATTTTTATATAATAAATGAAATTAAATGGAGTGAAAATAAAACGGAAGGTTTGGATGAATAAGACATGTTTTGAAGAGAGAGTGTAAACTAATTAAACACATTTAAACATTAGCAAGAGAAATTTAAATGTGAATGCATTTTGAAGATGGTCCGCTACATTGTTTAGGAAAGCTTGGTTAGATAATTTTGTATTATTGCATAATTCTGTGATTTTTTTTGGTCGTTGCAGATGGAGGCTATAACATGAAGCCTGCAAACTTTAAGACCACCTTTTTTTTTTTTTTTTTTTGGGGTAATCATAAGTACTTTATCATTTAAATGAAATGATACCAGTTTATCATGGATTCATTACTGATTCCATACTTCTAAGGATTGAACTGCAACTCAGACAATCCTATCGTGATTCACGTTTAAGAGCGTCACATTGACTTTCATAGTTGTCAATTTTTATTTTTTTTTTTTAAAAGTTACTGTCGATGAAGTGTTTCTTTTCTTATTAAACATTGGTCAAATCTACTTTAGCCACGTCTAGTAGTAGTTGACAACTCGTTAGTTAACTGATAACTACTTTAATAACAGATTACCATTAAATTTAGTTACGAGCAAGGGACTTGGACCTGCAAAGTTCCCGCATATGTTTAGGTATGTTCTTTTCAATGGAAAAAATGAGTTGAGAACTAGATGACATTGGTTAGGATTGGTAGAAGTGGACTGAAGTGAGTTAAAGTGGGTATTTTTTTATTGAAGTGGGTTGACGTAGATTAAAGTAAATTAAAATGGGTTAAAGTGAGTTAAATTTTTTTATATGATGGGTAAAAGTTCGTTAAAATAGTGAAAAGTTGATTAAAGTTGGTTGAAGTTGGTTTTTTTTTAATTGAAGTTGACGAAATAGATTGAAGTGGGTTGAAATTAGTTAAAGTTGGTAAATTGGGATTTACCAACAAAAAGAACTAGGCCTTAGACACTCAAAATTTGAAATTTCATTTTCATTGGCAATTTCTAATCAATTAAACAGACCATCATACTTGGTGCAAATTTTTTTAATTAATGACTTTCAAAGTAAAATTGTGTTAATTGAGTTTATAGAATTAGTCTCTCTACGGAATGTTATGTTTGTAAAGGTAAAGTTGCTTACATTTAAATATTCTCATACTCATAAAAATAGGACCTATACTTAGGAGATATTTGGTTGTTAGCTTTTTCAATAGCTTTTTGATAGAAAATGGCTTTAGGAGCTTTTTGGCTGTTTTGACCTAGTCAAAAAGGCTAAATTAGTATTTGGTAAATAGTTTTTTGTAACAGCTATTTTGCCGCAAAAAGCCAATTTATAAAAAGCTAGCTTGAGTAGCTTTTTTTAAACAGCTGTTTGTTTAAATAATAAAACTGTCTAAAACTTTATTAAAATTACAAGCTATGCCATTAGTTCTAATGAAGAGTTCTTTTTTTTGTTTTTTAACATTTCTAACTTATCTGGCTAAGAGTTCTTTTTTTTTAATAGCTGAATGTAATGTCGATGTGTAGTACTTATCCTTTAGATTATTTGGTCATTCTCTCCCTCTTCCTATTTGTTTAATTGTAACATATGTTTTATTTGAATTGAATAATAAAGATCAAATCGTGTGATATTCATATAAATTTTAATTCGTAAAAAACAAAAAAAAAGATACTTGAAAAGATTAAAATAAATAAAAAACATATAAAATTCAACTCGCAACCAAAAGAAATCCTCAAATGAATAACAAAATAAGGTTGTAAGGCTTTGGGCATAACAGTGATAACATATAAATTGAATAGAAAACAAGATAAGTAATGAATACAAAATAAGGTTCCAAGGATTAAATTAATTTTTAGATATAGCATAAATTTAATTCATTTTGAAAAGAAAATAAAATGGTCAATAAAAAAAAAATCATGTTCAACTAAAAAGTAATATATTGAAAGGGCATAGAATTTTAACAAATAACTTCTCAAAAACAGCTAATTTTATCAAATACCTTTTCTAGAAACAACTGATTCAAACAACTAATGCAAATAGTCAATTCAAACAGCTAACCACAAACAGCTAATAAAAACAGCTAACAACTGATTACCAAACAGGGGGCCTTAGAGGAGTTGTTGTTGTTGTTGTTGTTGTGTTAATTGAGTTTAGAATTTGATTTTCATTGGTTCTTTTCTTTTTGAAATGAAGCTCTCTTTTACATTTGATAGATGCGAATACATCAAGGGAGATTTTGGTTATTAAGCTTCCGATTCAATTCTTATGATCCTATGATTTTGCGATCTAAACATTCGTTATTACTCCAACTCCTGCTAGGATCTTAATGTTATGAGGATCTTGCCATCATAGTTTTATTCAGAGAATGTATGGTAGGATCATAATACAATTGTACAATCCTATGTACTAATCCACGATTATAAACAAACTTCACAATATCCTCGTAGATCACTATGTTAGAAAATTTATGGAAACAATATCTGCTTTGTATCAAAATTTCCTACAAAATATAGTTAATTGAATTTCCATTGTCTTTATCAATGTTAAGATTTTTATTCTTGAAGAAGTAATCTTCTTTATTTCAAACAAATAGTAGAACCCTATGATCCCCGATTAATTCTAAAATCTTAATTCTAAGGACTTTTAATTGATTTTAACTAGAATCCCTATTCTAACAATCTCATATAAAAACCTAGATTGATTAAGTGGAGATGACCTGCATGAAAAACAAATAGAAGAGTCCATTTGGCGAAATATAATTTCCATTATCTTAATTATTATATACACTTTGCATTATAATAGAGTATTATTTATTGGCCTAATTTTGACTAGTTAAATCACCCTAGAGAGGGGGTGAATAGAGGGATGATCAAAGTCATAAAATAATCAAAATAGAAATGCGAAAAAGTAAATATGGACAAGACAAGAGTGTTTGTTAACGAGGTTAGTCTTAACTAGGCTTAGTCCCCGTCTAGAGCTCCCTAACTCTAGGATTAACCCAATTTTATTATGAGAGATTACACAACTCTAGAGCGCACCTACTTTGAGTTCCAAGCCATAAGTTGACCCTTCAACAAGTTCTTGGTAGAGTTGGCCCTTTAACTTTATAATTCCACCCAATTACAATTAGAGCAATACAACTCAATAAATTAAGATATTTGTAAGTGTGACTCTTAGTTCTTGTTCTTTGCTTGTGCTCTCTTTTGTATCATCTTTAGCTACAAATGTCTCTCTATTTATAGGCAATGATGTTGGAGAGGTTGGGAGGTAATTAAGGAAAGTGACCGTTGCATTTGAAAACGGAAGGATGATCTTCAATCCGATTTCAAGGCCTTGACATGCAGCTTTCAAACCTTTGAATCTCTGCAGTTTGCTCAACGGTCATATTCCTGATTTCCAACGGCTACATGCTTGATTTTAGGCTGAAGATCTTGCTCATTATATTATCTACTTGCTGATTTTAAGCAGCAACAATCTTGAAAATATGATCTCAAACAATCTTACCAAACCAAGTATCATTATCTCAAGATCACATAATCAAATTTGAATCATGAAATATAATAGTATAAAGATCGCATATTCAAATTTAAATATTAAACAATTTCAAAGATATTGTGACACCTTAAATGAAAATCAATTAAGCAATATCAGCATGTCAATATCTACTTGTAGTCATAATACGTTTAAACAATAGAAACACTAAGGTAGGTCCAAATATAGAACGTATTCGGTAAAATTAGCTGTTTTAGTAATAGTTAGCGGTTTTACCAGCGATTAGCTGTGACCAACTAGTGGTTAGCGGTTAGCGGTTTAACTAGCGATTTAAAATAAATGCGTTTGGTAAAGGTAGCTATTGAAGTAGCATATTTATATAAAATGACTAAAAAGGACGCAATAAATAAAGGTTTTTAGTAAATAAAAAGAAGAATTTTGTAATTTGCAATGCAAACACTAAGTAGAGGTTCTTAAAAGCTACTTTCATTAGATTTTGGAAAACACTACATAAACCTCTAGCCATTACCTCATTCACTACTTTACCAAACACTTTAAGTAGTGGTTCATAACATTTTGATCACTACAAATTACTAACCTCTACTTCAACCTCTATTACCGAATACACCCATAATATGATAAATGTACTAATAGACTAACTGCTTTTTTGTCTTTCATCAGAACATATTTATAAAATACATTGTAAGGTTAATGAAACTAACAATCTCCTCCTTTTTGATGGAAGACAAACCCCAATTAAAACAACATATTAATATAATTTTGAATGACACACCATGAAGGCTTGCCAAATACTTGTCCCCTTTTTGTATTTCATCAAAAACGTAGCACAAGAAGGAGAAAGAAAAATTGATGCGTATAAAAAAAAAATATGGCAAAAAAATATAGCTCTCCCTTAGACCTGGCAAAACTGACCCAATACCCAAAACCTGAGCCGAATGACGTGGACCCATACTGAACCGACACCCAAAATGGAATGAACTAATATAGAGTCGAACACCTGAAGTAACCCGATCTATAACCGAACGAAACCCGAATTCTAGCATGAATTGAAATGACCCACACCCGAAATGATCTAACCCAATTCAAACCCGATCCATAGTGACCCAACCCGAAGTGAACCGAACATGGACAATATGAACCTGAACCGAACCGTAGCCGATTTAAAACCGATACGATTCTTACTTGACTCAATTTCACTAGAATAAAACCCAAATCCGAGTATACCCGACTTAAATATAACCAAGCCAAAGCATACTCATAAGCTATCAACCTAAAACTATTCATAATTTCCTAAATTTCATTGTTAAAACCTAGAAGAAAAGCTCCCATAGCAATTTAGCCCAAGATTTAATAAACAAGCAAGTTATAATCTAACTAGTAACCATTGCCCATAATGTCATTAAAGTTTTTAACCAGTAGGTAAAATGTCATATTGTTGATGTATTTCAATTAGGTCTAGCAGCAATTAGGAGATTGAGGGATGGTTAGGCGGCGATCGGAGAGTAGGAGACTACACGAGGGTTAGGCGGCAACCGGTGAGTAGGTGATTGACTAACTAAGTGAGGGTTAGTGCTTTAGGCAGCAAGAGACGACGGACTTAAGTAAAGCAACTATTATGATTAGACCTGTCAAAAATTGACCCGACCCGAAAACCTGA
>JAKOGI010000600.1:0-67500 GCA_029747015.1 Carnegiea gigantea | reverse complement strand
GGAAAGTGACCATTGCATTTGAAAAAGGAAAGATAATCTTCAATTTGATTTCAAGACCTTGAGATGTAGCTTTCAAGCCCTTGAATCCTATAGCTTGCTCAACGGTCATAATCCTAATTTCCAACGGCTACATGCTTGATTTTGGGCTAAAGATCTTGCTAATCATGTTATCCAATTGCTGACATTAAGCAAGCAACAATCTTCAAAATATGATGTCAAATAATCTGACCAAATTAAGTATCATTATCTCAAGATCACATAATCAAATTTAAATCACAAAATATAATATCATAGAGATCACATATTCAAATTTGAATATTAAACAATATTAAAGATATTATGACACCGTATATGAAAATCAATTAAGCAATACTAGCATGCCAATATCTACTTGTAATAATAATACATTTAAACAATAGAAACACCAAGGCGGGTCCAAATATAATGTAACGGCACAAACTTAAAATTCTCGTTAACTATTTCAAACTACACTAATCACAAATTAATTAAGTTGGACGCCGCATTTCAATTTCGCATTTCAGGTTCTAATTTCAATTTATCATTTTATGTGTATATATGTATTTGTGCGTCGCAGGTTGAAACGATGACGTGGTGTCGATAGTAATACTAAATAAATAAATAAACAAAATAAATTTTGAGGTAATCATAATAAGAATAAATGAACGACCATAGTAATAATAATAAAAAGGAAATGAAAATGTCTTCTCCCAAATTTATATGTCAAGGATGTGAAGTTTAAATTTATAACTTCTAGTTAAAATTAGTACTTCGACTATATATATATATAAACATATATATAATCATGTCTAAAAATATATATATAGATATATGTACATATGTAATGAATGTAGTAAAATAAAGAAATAAGTAAATAAAAAGGGTTGGGATAATTATGGGATAAATCTAGAAAATGGGGGTATGTGGCATGAAATAAAAGAGGTAAAAAGAAAAAGGAAAAAGAGTAACAAAATTTTCTTAAATTAGATGGCTAAGTAATTAAGTAAACCAAATAAAACAAAATCTAAAACCCCCCATTCTCTCTCTGCCTTCTGCCTGCAGACCCCGTGACCCCCTTGTTTTTCTTCGCTGCCCTGCTCGACCCTTTGCTGTCGTTCACCGACGGCCACCGGCCACCCTAGCTGTCGAAAATTGTCACCGCCGCCGCCGGAGACCGTGGCCCACCAGCCGGCCCTCCCCTCTTCCTTCCCCTTTGTGAGTTTGAGTATATTTTTAATGGGTTGACAGGTGAGAACCCTAACTCCCACTTTATCTAATTTTGATCTTTTAGGTTGAAATTTTGATTGTAAATGGTGTAATTATCATAGATAAGTGTTTATTTGCAGAAATTCTTGAATTATTGTGGTAATTTGAGTTGTGAACTTGAGGGATGAGGACGAGTGTGGTAAGTGAGGGGTTTGGCCTTTGTATTGGAGTTTGGGTGTTGATGGTGATTTTAGGATTGATTTGGAATGTATTTGAATAAGACTAACAAGGAAAAATGTATTGGATGAATAGGTGGTGGCCTTGAAGTTAAGAGATTAAGGTTAGGGTTGAAGTATGCTTGAGTTAATTATATGAATTCTAAGGGTTTAGATGGGTTAATTGATGTTTGCATAGAGCAAAATATATGTATGTATGTATAGGAGCATTGAGTGTGTATACTTTGCTTATGTGTGTGTGCATTTTGCTTATGAGTAGGTGATTAGGTGTTGTGATGTAAATACAAAATACATGCTTGGTTGTGACTTGTAGGGTGGTTAAATGAGTATAATGATGGATTGAATGGAATTAGTTAGAATTTGGTTTTAAAAGTTTATTAGTGGTAAGTAAGGCTGAAGTTGAGGTTGGAATGGAAAAATGAACTACTTTATGGTGTCTTCATTGTGTTTAATTAATATTAAGTAATATTTGAATGGGGTTAGCAAATTGTACATGTATTGGAAATGCATGTATAATCATGGACATGGTGATTTAGGACCTTGGTTGATATTTATATTGATTATGTCTATTTTAATTGTGTTTCTTCATTTGTGATAAACAAGTTAAGCATGTTAATAAAAAGGGGAATGTAGGTGCATGAAGGGTTGTGACTAGTGTTGAAGTTAGGTTGTTATGTTGATTTAATGGAGTTTAAGGGAATGCTAAGGCATATGTGGCTGAGATTAAAACAAAAATATGTTGGATGAGTGAGATGTGATTATGAGATTGAAGGATTAGGGTTTAGGGCTTGAATAATGTTTAAGTTAATTTCATCGAATTAATAACATTTAAATGAGGTAGTGGGTGCTTAAATAGTGAGGTATGTATAAAAACGCATAAGATTAGTACGTGTGCTAAATTGTGAGCATAATTTAGTTAATTAGTGGTTGGAGCATGCATGGTGATTGCGGATTAGATGTTGGCTGAGGCTGAATTCTAATTGGGATGTTTAGCATTTAAACAAGTCTTGATGAGAATTGAACGGAAATAAGGAAAAATAAGCATGTACGTTATGCTATTGTATAAATTATGGCGAAGTTTTTTTCCCAAGTGAGGTTAATGGAAAAGGAAGGAGTAATTGCGCATTCGAAGCTACTAAGGAATATGCCTTTATAATTTTATTTTGCTAATAAACAATGTTATGATTAGAACTCGTCTTGAAAGTGAGCCCAAATTCATAAAGTTCGAGTCGCCTTAAAATATATCGCAAACAAAGAATCATTAAGAGAGGAATGATAGCCACGATAATAACAACAACAATAATAATAACGATGATAATAATAGTAACAACGACAATGGTAATATTAACAATGTTAATGATTGAAGGTATCGTAACAACAACTTCAAAATAAATCATACTTTTACGTTATTATTATACACGGTAAAAGGTCGTTAGCTATGGGAGGAATAAGAACAAAAAAACAAAATAAAGTGAAATCCAATTAAATTAAGAATAATGACTGCTACATGCATAATAGGAAGAGAATTCAAGAGGATTTAAATCATGTAATAAATCAAGAAATTTAATAAAGTTTCCTTAATCTTTCACTAATCAAGAAAATCGCTTCAAGCTGCCAACAAACGATTTTTAGTAAGAGAGGGAGACTTTCAAAGACCAGGTACGTACATTGTCTGTGCTCTTCGAAAACTCACATGTTTTCTCAAAATGTGCAAAATCATAACGATAATCATATAATGAATCAATTCATACAATATTTTGTCACATAATCAAGTGGCCCTACCAATTATTAATCATCAGGGCTTATGCCCTTCAATTTACCTGCGCGGCTGTAACTCAGGCTCTCCGATCGGCCTGGGAGGTATGCACCTATCTCAAGATCGCTACAGACGTCAACAGGGGTCCACTTTCAGATAATAACCGGAAAATCAATTTTAATTATACGCTCTCTCTCTCTCTCTCTCTCTCTCTCTCTCTCTCTCTCTCTCTCTCTCTCTCCTGTTTATAAAATAAAATGTTTGAAAATGCGGGTGCCCAACCAATTTAGCTCAAAGCTTGTTTTACGGCATAGGAATGTGCGTGCTGAGCATTGACTCATATTTCAAATATTTTTGTGTCTTCTGTTTTAGGTAAAGGGTCAGTGAACAGTCTTTTGGGCAAGCCAGAGAATAGCAAGAAGTGAAATAAAGTTCTAATTCTTTTTGCTGGGATTACGCTAGCCAAGAGCTCACAATGATTCATAGATTAGCACCTTAAGTATCTAAGGGTTGTGTATTCTTTTAAACATCGCCAATTACTAGTAAATTGTAATCATATATTGAGTTTGCAGGTGCATCACAACTTATATAAATGGTTGAATGTATGTTATTTCAATTTTGTCGTGATAGGGGATTAAATAGGCAACATAATGATTCCCCTAGTTTCAGTTAGCCTTGTTCCGTTACGGAACGGTGGTAATGCCTCCAACCAAAGGACTTCCGCTACTAATCCATAATTTAGGAGTAATTAGGTTAGACTAATCAAGTATTAGGAACTGGGGGCATTACAGTTGTGATATCAGAGCACAAGTTAGCAAATCACTGTGAGCATAGGACGCTTGAAAACTAGGATGTATGTGTTTGTGATAATAATATAAGTAAATTGAGTTTCTCTAAGAGAAATTTATGTGTAAATGTGGCTGATACCCTCTTCCTGTTCTTTTTATATTTAGATGGCTCATCCAGGAGTGCCTACGGACCCGTATAATATTCACATGGCACGCAGACTTCAGTGGCGGCTCATATCTCTATCCTGCATGCGGCCATGGCGGCGCATATGCAGGAGGACCTATTTTCTGAATTTCATGATGTGTTGGCCCGTGCACGTGGACTATTGTGATCACTACCCCTCGTTGCGCCCTGGCACGAGTTCAGATTACAATACAATGACTTTATGGTTACTGGAGACCTAGGGCCTGATGCAGATAGATTTCAAATTCTAGGGGCTTGGTATGTGATTACGAGGGAGCTATCGCCTCGAGAGGGGTTTGAGTTGCGGGGTATTTCTTATAATGTTGTTCCATGCATATTTCCTGCACAAGACGTGCATCCACCTATTGTTCCACCCCCACCCCGACTGGCTCAGGGGCCACCGCCCCTGCAGCCTCCAGTTCAACTGGCTTAACTATGTCATTGGTCTTAATGTCAAAAGATGAAGGCCAGGTAAATGCTTAGTAAAACATCCTCATGATGTATGCATACACATGAACTCCTGGTCAACATTTCGTTTCACTAGTCTAACACAACTCATAGACATCCCTATAGCTCCCAGTGGCCCTAACCTTGAGGCTCCTGTGCTCACAGTAATTCTTTAACCTGGCTCTGATACCACCACTGTAACGCCCCCAATTCCTAATGCCTGATTATTGTAACTTAATACTCTTTTACTAATGATTGGCAGCGAAAGTCTTTTGATTGGAGGCATTACTGCCGTTCCGTAACGGAACAAGGCTAACTGAACTTACCTGTATCATTGTGTTACTCATTTAATCACTTGGCTTACCGCATAATTGAAATAGCACACATGCAATGATTATACAAGTTATGATACACCCCATAACTCAATGTATGATTACAAAATACTAGCAACTGCAATGTCCCCAAGAATACACAACCTTCAGGTTCTTGAGGTGCTAACCTATAGATCACTGTGAGCATTTGGCTAGCGAATCCTCAGCAAACGAAATTGTAAATTTCTTGCTACCCTTTGGTTTGCCAGGAGGAGGAGGACTGTTCACTGATCCCTTACCTAAAATAAAAATACAAAAACGTTCGAAGTGTGAGTTGAAACTCAGCACATACACTCCTATGCAGTAAAATAGACTTTGAGTTATTGCAGGTTGAAACGACGGAGTGACCTTAAAACAAATTTCATTGCACACCAGAATAATCCATTCGAATATTAATGAAGATTTGAATGATAGCCAAGTAAAAACTAGCCTAATTATTAACTTAGTAATTTTAGGATATGCATATAATAATAATAATAATAATAATAATAATAATAATAATGTGTGTAAATAAACAAAGCAACAGTACAATACTGATAAGTTAAATTATACATATATAAAAGAGTGCAATTGAGAATGATAATTTTCCTTTCAAATTTTACACTCAAAGGGCTTATAATTTAATTCATAAAATTTAGCCAACAATACTAACCCAAATATTTACGTATGTATATGTAATAAATAAATAAATAAAATAAAAGAGAAAGATTAGAATCAACATGAGAATAATCTAGAAAAACTAGGTGTCAAAAAAATAAAATGGGTACAAAAAAAAGGAGAAGGAAAATGTGAACACTAATGAAATCAACAAAAACCCAAATCCCATTAACCTTTTTTCCTTCCAAACCCGTAGAATCCCCCTCCCCTGTTTCCTTCACTGCCTCATTGCTCCTTCGGCCCCCATCTGACGCCCACCACGCATGCCATCATTGCACCGTTGCCCTGTCAACTGCCGGCCAGTCGATTGTCGTTGCACCACCATCAACCCCTCCTCTTCATTTTTCTTTTGTTCTCCAGGTTGTTGAAAAAGGTGAACCCCTAACTCCCTTAAATTGGTTTTGATTGTTTTACTAGTGAATTTTTTTTTTTTGGGTATTAGTCTACTAGATGATGTAATTAGCTTTAGTAAGTGTTTATTTGTAATTTCTTTGAATTTTGGATAGTTGGAATTAAATTTGAGGGTGTATGTGGTGTGTGAGAGTTTTGGGCTTGGATGTGAATTAAGCCTGTTATGTGATTTAATGGTGTTTAATGGATTGTAATGCATATTTGAATGAGATTAAAGAGAAATATATGTTGGACAGGGTGAGTTGTAGTCATGAGCTTGATGGTTTAAGATTAGGTGCTTGGATGAAATTTAAGTTTAATTTCGTTGCTTTGATGATTTTAGATGAAATTTTAGTAGTATTTGAGTGAAAATTTGGAGGAGTATGTATGTGTGTGTGATATTATCATGGATATAGAGATTTAGGGTTTGTGGCTTGAGCAAAGTTAAAGTTAATTATGTTGAGGTATTAGTATTTAAATGAACTAAGTGATGATTAAATAGACATGTATGTATATATATGTGTGTAAGGTTAACGTGTGGAAGCATGTTATGAACTTAGTTGTCAAATGAAGGTAGTGGAGGAGAGGAAGGAAGAGAAGGGTAATAATTTTGAAAATTTTAAGTCAAGTGAGGCTTGAGTTAGTTATGTAATGAGGATTATTAAACAGTGTTTGTTCTAGGTAGCAACATTGATGACTTGGGGTTCATATGGGTTAGTAAACAAAATTAGTAAAAGGGTTGACTAGGAAGGTGATATAGCTTGAGGGGATGAAGAATGGAGGGAAAATATGGTTTTAAATTAAATAGAGAGGATTTGGGGTCAAAGTTTACGTTGGGACCAAGGTTGCGGATGTTATTCTGAAATAAATTTAAGGCTTAGACATGTTAAGGGTGCCTTTCGAAACGTACCCAAAACTAAACCCATATCGTTACTATACCATGTCACAACTAGCTTGTCTAACCTATAACCGCAACTAATAATGATAAACATAACTACAATGTTACTGCACTACTACTACTACTTCTACTAATAATAATAATAATAATAATAATAATAATAATAATAATAATAATAATAGTGACAATGATGATTAATAATATCGTTAATACTAATAGTGCGACGAAATAACGAGCTTATAATAATAATTCGAATGGTAGTGGTGATAACGTCATTATTAACAAACACAAGAACGTCTTTACACTTTTATAACACTTATAAAATGAACTTTAGAACGAAAACAAAAATAAAATAAAATCAAGTTAACAACAATTATCATGCTAATAATTAAAAGAGAGGTCGAAGGAATTTAAATTATTCATTAAATCAGGAATCTAATAAAATCTCTTAATCTCGCACTAATCGTAAAACTTACATATTTGAAGCAAAAGCACGGTCATCTCTGTCGCTTCGAGCTGCTAACAAGCAATTTTCACCAAAAAGGAGAGAGAATTTCAAAGACCAGGTACGTACATTGTCTGTGCTTTTCGAAAACTCATATATTTGTCAAACTACGCAAAAATCAATATAATCTTAGTACACTGAATCATTTTATGCAATATTTTGTTACCTTAGCAAGTGGCCCCATCAATTATCAATCACCAGGATTTATGCCCTTCAATTTACCCCCCGCGGCTGTAACTCAGACTTTCTGATCGGCCTGGGAGGTGTGCACCTATTTCAAGATCGCTGCAGACGTCAACAGGGGTCCACTTTCAGATAATAACTAGCAAATTAACTTTACTTATACATTCTCTCTCTCTCCTGTTTCTCATTAACTATTTCAAACTACCCTAATCACAAATTAATTAAGTTTGGCCCCACATTTCAATTTTGCATTTCAAGTTCTCATTTCAATTTATCATTTTATGTGTACGTACATATTTGTGCATCGTAGATTGAAACGATGACGTGGCGTCGATGTGAACTTTGTAATGCTCCTTAAATAATTCCTTCAAGTTTCGGTTAATATTTGAATGCCCGCATAGTAATACTAAATAAATAAATAAATAAATAAAATAAATTTTGAGGTAATCATAATAAGAATAAATGAATGAGCATAATAATAATAATAAAAAGGAAATGAGAATGTCTTCTCCCAAATTTATATCTCAAGGATGTGAAGTTTAAATTTATAACTTCCAGTTAAAATTACTACTTCAACTATATATATATAAACATACATATAATCATGTCCAAAAAAATATATATAGATAAATGTATATATGTAATGAAGGTAGTAAAATAAAGAAATAAATAAATAAAAAGGGGTGGGATAATTATGGGATAAATCTAGAAAATGAGGATATGTGGCATGAAATAAAAGGGGTAAAAAGAAAAAGGAAAAAGAGTAACAAAATTTTCTTAAATTAGATGGCTAAGTAATTAAGTAAACCAAATAAAACAAAATCTAAAACCCCCCATTCTCTCTCTGCCTTTTGCCCGCAGACCCCCCGACCCCCCTTTTTTCTTTGCTGCCCTGCTCGCCCCTTTGCTGTGGTTCACCGCCGGCCATCGGCCACCCCAGCTGCCGGAAATTGTCGCCGCCGGCGACGGAGACTGTGGCCCACCAGCCGGCTCTCCCCTCTTCCTTCCCTTGTGTGTGTTTGAGTAAATTCAGTGGGTTGAGAGGTGAGAATCCTAACTCTCACTTTGTCTAATTTTGATCTTTTAGGTTGAAATTTTGATTGTAAATGGTGTAATTATCATAGATAAGTGTTTATTTGCAGAAATTCTTGAATTATTGTGGTAATTTGAGTTGTAAACTTGAGGGACAGGGATGAGTGTGGTAAGTGAGGGGGTTTGGCCTTTGTATTGGAGTTTGGGTGTTGATGGTGATTTTGGGATTGATTTGGAATATATTTGAATGAGACTCACCAGGAAAAATGTATTGGATGAATAGGTGGTGGCCTTGAAGTTAAGAGATTAAGGTTAGGGTTGAAGTATACTTGAGTTAATTATATGAATTCTAAGGGTTTAGATGGGTTAATTGATGTTTGCATAGAGCAAAATATATAGATATATATGTATAAGAGCATTGAGTGTGTATACTTTGCTTATGTGTGTGCGCATTTTGCTTATGAGTAGGTGATTAGGTGTTGTGATGTAAATACAAAATACATACTTGGTTGTGACTTGTAGGGTGGTTAAATGAGTATAATGATGGATTGAATGCAATTAGTAAGAATTTGGTTTTAAAAGTTGATTAGTGGTAAGTAAGGTTGAAGTTGAGGTTGGAATGGAAAAATGAACTACTTTATGGTGTCTTCATTGTGTTTAATTAATATTAAGTAATATTTGAATGGGGTTAGTAGATTGTACATGTATTGGAAATGTATGTATAATCATGGACTGGTGATTTAGGTCCTTGGTTGACATTTATCTTGATTATGTCTATTTTAATTATGTTTCTTCATTTGTGATAAACAAGTTAATCATGTTAATAAAAAGGGGAATGTAGGTGGATGAAGGGTTGTGACTAGTGTGGAAGTTAGGTTGTTATGTTGATTTAATGGAGTTTAAGGGAATGCTAAGGCATACGTGGGTGAGATTAAAACAAAAATATGTTGGATGAGTGAGATGTGATTATGAGATTGAAGGATTAGGGTCTAGGGCTTGAATAACGTTTAAGTTAATTTCATTGAATTAATAACGTTTAAATGAGGTAGTTAGTGCTTAAATAGTGAGGTATGTATAAAAACACATACGATTAGTACGTGTGCTAAATTGTGAGTATAATTTAGTTAATTAATGATTGGAGCCTGTATGGTGATTACGGATTAGATGTTGGATGATGTTGAATTCGAATTGGGATGTTTAGCGTTTAAACAAGTCTTGATGATAATTGAACGGAAATAAAGAAAAATAAGCATGTACATTATGCTATTGTATAAATTACGGCGAAGTTTATTTCCCAAGTGAGGGCAATGGAAAAGGAAGGCGTAATTGCGCATTCAAAGCTACTAAGGAATATGCCTTTATAATTTTATTTCACTAATAAACAATGTTATGATTTGAACTCGTCTTGAAAGTGAGCCCAAATTCGTAAAGTTCGAGTCGCCTTAAAATATATCGCAAACAAAGAATCGTTAAGAGAGGAATGATAGCCATGATATTAACAACAATAATAATAATAACGATGATAATAATTGTAACAAAGATAATGGTAATATTAACAATATTAATGATTGAAGGCATCGTAACAACAACTTCAAAATAAATCATACTCTTACGTTATTATTATACGCGTTAAAAGGTCGTTAGCCATGGGAGGAAAAAGAACCAAAAAAAACAAAATAAAGTGGAATCCAATTGAATTAAGAATAATGGCTGTTGCATGCATAATATAGCAAGAGAATTCAAGAGGATTTAAATCATATAATAAACCAAGAAATTTAATAAAGTTTCCTTAATCTTTCACTAATCAAGGAAAAATTACGTATTTGGAGCAGAAGTGAGGCCACGTCGATCGCTTCCACCTGCCAACAAACGATTTTCAGTAAAAGAGGGAGATTTTCAAAGACCAGGTATGTACATTGCTTGTGCTCTTCGAAAACTCACATGTTTTCTCAAAATGTGCAAAATCACAACGATAATCATATAATGAATCAATTTATACAATGTTTTGTCACATAATCAAGTGGCCCCACCAATTATCAGGGCTTATGCCCTTCAATTTACCTCCGCGGCTGCAACTCAGGCTCTTTGATCGACCTGGGAGGTGTGCACATATCTCAAAATCGCTACAGACGTCAACAGGGGTCCACTTTCAGATAATAACTGGCAAATCAATTTTAATTATACGCTCTCTCTCCCTCTCCTGTTTACAAAATAAAATGTTTGGAAATGCGGGCGCCCAACTAATTTAGCTCAAAGCTTGTTTTACGGCATAGAAATGTGCATGCTGAGCTTCGGCTCATATTTTGAATATTTTTGTGTTTTCTATTTTAGGTAAAGGCTTAGTGAACAGTCATTTGGGCAGGACAGAGAATAGCAAGAAGTGAAATAAAGTTCTAATTCTTTTTGCTGGGGTTGCGCTAGCTAAGAGCTCAATGTGATTTGTGGATTAGCACCTTAAGTATCTAAGGGTTCTGTATTCTTTTGAACATCGCCAATTACTAGTAAATTGTAATCGTATATTGAGTTTGCAGGTGTATCATAACTTATATAAATGGTTGAATGTATATTATTTCAATTTTCTCGTGAGTCAGGTGATTAAATGGGTAACATAATGATTCCCATAGTTTTAGTTAGTCTTGTTCCGTTACGGAACGGTGGCAATGCATGCAACCAAAGGACCTCCGTTGCTAATCCATAATTTAGGAGTAATTAGGTTAGACTAATCAGGCATTAGGATTTGGGGGCATTACATATAATATGATAAATATACTAATAGACCAACTCCTTTTTTTGTCTTTCATCAAAACGTATTTATAAAACACATTGTAAGCTTAAGGAAGTTAACATTATTGAGTCAAAATTTATTCCCGCCATTGAAATAATATTAAAGAATTACGATTTTAACTTCGAAATGACTCAATAATAGTTATTTATATTTAAAAAAGTACTAGTACTTATTAATAGGAACACCACAACAACAACAACAATACATCCCAGTGTGGGTCCCGCTTTCGCGGGGTCATTAATAGGCGCACTCAATGAGAATTTTTAGTGAGCACCTGTTTCCAAAAATTATAATATTCCTAACCAACAAATTGAGGAAATTCCTTTTTTCAAAAAAAAAAAAGCATGCGTTTTTCAATTGTTTGTAAGTTTTTTTAGCATATGTGTGTTCACTTACATACTTTGGCAATTTTGCTCCTAACCAGATACGGTGCCACTGGTATCACAAATGCACGCTTTGTTCTAGCCACATACTTTTGCTCCTGCAATATCTTCCAACGATAACATATCAATATTAGTACGCAAATTTATAAAAACAAAGAGAAACTTGAGTACAAATAAATTTTACTCGAACAAATTTAGGCAATGTTTTACTAATCCTTGCTGCTATTCCATATTGATGAACAACTATTCATAACACTTTTGTTGTTCTACTCTTATCGTTGCATAATTATTGCTTAAATGGATAACTATGGTCAAATTAATAAATAATTGCAAGTCCGCAACAGCTCTTTCATGGTTAAATCACTTGTTTTTCCATCTTAGCATGTTCCAAATTGAAGTAAAATGTTTGCTTGGAAGGAATAGATGTTCCCCCCTCTTGAGGGTGCAATTGCCCAGCATTTATGAGCAAAATTCTATTTTAATAATTTGGATCAAAACATGACCATATGATAAGAAATGTTCAAATAAGGTTATGGATGAATTTTGAGTTCAAATTTTCTTCATATGGTTACTATTCATGTCCACTATGACCGTTCACTTGATATTTTTTGGTATAAAATAATTTATTTATTTCCATTTTCTTTTGTTCATCAAATGACCTAATTGTGTGTCTGACTTTCTCCCAAATTTCGATTAGCAGCTTACTCTATCTTCTCTAGTGGTCTAGTGAGCTATTAAATTTTATATCCTCTCAAATTACTAATTTATTCCTCCAATCATCCAATTAGTTAATTTCTCTATCCTTCAAAATCTTTATTAGCCACTTTTTTTTTTAATTGTGATGAAAAATTTGATATCGAATTATTTTTCTCAAATTTTTTTTTTTCAATGAATAATGATTTTTTAAAAACAAGCATCCCTGTAGCTAAGCACCTAAATTTCTTCCCTATTTTTCTTCTCTTCTAGTGAAGAGAGGAAAAAAAAGGCTAGCTCTCATTCTTTTTTCTTAAATATTTTCCTAGGTCCAAGGAGACTTTGAAAGCTTACCTGCTTCATCATGAAGGTGGGTAACCTCATAAGCTGGCTGGTTGGTTAGCTAGACAGTTAGCCTCATTGTCCAACTCAGCATTTCTGTTAGCATCTATTCTATTAGCATTCTGTTAGGGAGTTGTTTTTGTATTGTATTATGAGGCAGATCATGTATCTCCCTATTCATTCATTCATTCAATCTCAATAATGAAAGTCTGGAGAGAGAGTTTCTCCCTTCTCTCTATCATGGAGTTCATTCATTCTTGTCTATTCTTCATTCAGGAGTTCTTCAATGTTAAAATGGTTTCAGAGCTGTGGATTTCTGAGTCCAGCACTTTGATTTTTGTTTTCTTTGATCAACTTATTTTTGCTTGATTCAGAATTTGGCATTCTGATTTTTCTTCTCTTCGATCAATTTGTTTTTTTTTTTCTGCATCAGATTGATTAAGCATTCCTCAATTTCTTTTAAAATCATTCTTTTTATCAATTGATTGATTGGATTTCCTAATCAACCTAGTATCTACAATGGGAAATCCACAGATTTGCTTTCTTGATTGTTTGTCCTGGTTTCAATGGCGACACCAGAGGTTGCTTTTTCTGCTGAAGATATAGCTGAGGCATATTTTCTTCATCCAAGTGATCATCCAGGTTTGCTTCTTGTATCCACAGTCTTTGATGGTAGTAGTTTTGGTTCATGGAAATGTGCCATGACGATTGCTCTATCCACTAAAAGTAAGTTATATTTTGTTGATGGGAGTCTTACAAAGCCTTAATCTAATTCACCTGATCTGAAAAAGCGGATAAAATGCAATGACAGGGTAATGTCTTGGATTCTCAATGTTCTGAGTGGAAATATTGCTGATAGTATCATCCATGTTAAATCAGCCAGACAGATGTAGGTTGAATTAGAAGAAAAGTTTAGGCAGATTAATGGTGCCAAACTCTATCATGTCCAAAAGGAAATGTGTAATGTGTGTCAAGGTGCTAGTGATATATCAACTTATTTCACCAAGGTAAAGGGCTTATGGGATGAGTTAGATGATCTTAATGGATTTCCAACGTGTACCTGCTCTTCAGCAGAGAAAATACTTAAGAGAGAACAAAACAAGAAATTACTGCAGTTCTTGATGGGCCTAAATGATGACTACAACTCAATCGGAGGCAATATCCGTATGATGTCTCCTTTGCCTTCCATAAGTCAAGTCTATTATCTGTTGATCCAAGAAGAGAAGCAGAGGGAAATTAGGTCTGTAGGTCATTTTCTTACAGAATCAGCTTCCCTTGCTGTAGAACCACACAAAAAATAGCAATATTATAAAGGCAAGATGGATAGAGGTGAAGTAAGATTTGACAACACTCATAGTAGATTTGAGAGAAATGAAAGAAAGAAATCCAATCTATTTTGCAACTATTGCAAGAGATCTAGGCATTTAATTGAAAAGTTTCATAGGCTCCATGGTTTTCCAACCAATAGTAGGTACAAAGGCGGAAGGAGGATAGCTGCAGTGGCTCAAATCAATGACTAAGAAAGTGATTACCAAGGTTCTGGCTCATAACATTCTCAAACTGCAATCCCAGGTCTAACTGCAAAATAGTCATTACAATTGATTGCTTTGCTCTAGAATGTTCAACTAACCAAGATAGGATACAGTACTGGAGCTTCCACTAAAGGCCCTGATTACAATGCTGGTCCAACAGCATTCACAAGCTTTGCAAGTACCAGTAACATTAGTCATACACAAAAACTATGCTATTATCTACTATATCTAATTGGGACAATACATGGATTATGGACACTAGAGCCAGTGATCATATGTGTCACAACAAGGACTTATTTGCTAATCTCAGGGTTCTTACTAAGTCAAGTACTATGACTTTACCTAATGGAAAATATGTATTAGTCACTCATGTTGGCACTGTCCTAGTCAGTCCTACTTTGATTTTGCATGGAGTCCTTTATATTCCCAGCTTCAAGTACAACTTGGTTTCATTTAGCAAGTTATCCAATCAGCAAAATTCTTTGTTGTCTTCACACCTAGGTGTTGCCTTATGCAGGCCCCTTCTATGAGGAGGCCACAGGTTCTTGGTGAGCTGTATGGTGATCTTTATTTGCTCCAAACAAGCACTACAGCAACTACAAGATCCTTGGACAACATTATTTCTCAGTTTTTCTCTATAGTTACTCACAAGTCTATTTGTAATGCTAGCATGTCAAATGAAGAACTATGGCATGCTAGGCTTGGCCATTTAACATTTGCAAAGTTACAGAAATTAGGTTTGTTATTCAGTCATGCTTCTGGTGATTCAATAAGACACTGATTGGTTTGTTTCAAGGCAACACATCATAGATTACCATTTTCTCATAGTTAGATTTATTCTACGCGTATAGTTGAACTTGTGCATATTGATCTATGGGGACCTTAGAAGGTCCAAACTTACAACGTTTAGAAGTATTTTCTAACTATAGTGGATGACTACAGTAGAACAACATGGACACATCTCTTGACTACAGTGGATGACTATAGTAGGACAACATGGACACATCTCTTCACTACAAAGAGCAATGCAATGCATCTGATTAAGGCCTTCATAGAAATGGCTCTTACTCAATTTGATGCCAAAGTCAAAACAGTAAGGTCAGACAATGCTTTGGAGTTAGGCCTCAGCAAGGAGAACACTACATATTTTCTGTCCAAGGGCATTATTCATCAAACTAGTTGTGTGGGAACCCCACAACAAAATAGAATTATAGAAAGAAAACATAAACACCTTCTTGAAACCTCAAGGCCATTACTATTTCACTCTGGATTACCAATGAAATATTGGGGGTAATGTGTCCCAATAGCTACATATCTTATAAACAGGTTTCCTTCTAAGGTTCTTAAGGGTTTGAGTCCATATCAATTGTTGTTTGGAACAAGCACCAAGTTATGAACACCTTGGAGTGTTTAGTAGCCTCTATTATGCATCTACTCTAAAGGCAGGAACGGATAATTTTAGGCCAGAGCTATTCCTTGTATATTCTTAGGATATCCTTTTGGTCAGAAAGCATACAAGCATCTTAATCTTGAGATATATTAAGTTTTACATCAAGGGATGTCCATTTTCATGAGTAGATTCTTCCCTTTCTTGAAGAACACAATACTACTAAATCTTAGTTTTTTCCTAATTACAAAATTTTTGATGCACATATTTCTGAGATTCCTTACGTTCCTATACCAACCAGTACTGCTTCAGACTCTGTCACCATAGATGCAGCTCTTACATAGAGTCCTCAGTCTACTACTCCGGATTCCTCTCAGTTACATATATCAGCAGGGGATTAACCTCGGCCTTCTTCTACTCGATTACAGATAAGAAGATCAACTAGAGGACATAAGGCACCTTCATATTTGTTTGACTATGTATGTAGCAGTGTCATGACACACAACATTAGCTCTACGTGTTCACCCTGTTCCAATACTATTATTGCCATTTGTTGTAAAGCAGTGGCCACTTGTGATAAGAATATTCCCCTTGGTGCCTCCACCTTGATGCACAATTTAGACTCCTAAAGTGAGCCTTTTTCTTATACAAAAGCTGCCACAAAGCCTGAATGGCAAGAAGCCATGCAAAAAGAGTTTGATGCCCTATAAGCCAACAATGCTTGGTATTTAGTAGAGTTACTAGCTTGTAAGAAACCTATAAGTTGTAAATCGGTACACAAAATAAAGTACAGAGCAGATGGTAGCCTGGAAAGATGCAAAGCTATGCTTGTGATTAGAGGTTTCACTTAAAAGGGGGGTGTAGACTACAATGAAACCTTCTCTCCTTGGTTAAAATGACCACTATTAGGAGTTTGATTGCTACTGCTGTTAAGAAACAGTGGCCTCTTTATTAGCTTGATGTAAATAATGTATTTTTCATGGTGATTTAGATGAGGACATTTATATGAAGCCTCCACAAGTGCTTGTTGTTTCTAGTCCAAACATGGTTTGCAAGCTGAAGAAATCACTTTATGGCCTTAAACAAGCTTCAAGGCAATGGTATTCGAAGCTTTCAGACACATTAAGAGGTCTTGGATTTCAACACTCCAAGAATGATTATTCTCTATTTTATAAGCAACTAGGTCATTTCATATTATTGGTTGCTGATTATGCGGATGATATTAACATTACAGGTAATGAACCTGAGGAGACCACAACATTAAAGGTGCGTTTGGATGACAAATTTAAAATTAAGGATTTAGTGGAGTTGAATTATTTCTTGGGTATGGAGATCATTAAAGTTCACAATGGTTTGATTTTGACTCAGAGTAAGTTTGCCATAGACTTGCTCAAAGAGTTCCAATATGACACACTTCCAGCCACCACTTGTTCTTTAGGCCCTCTTTCTAAGACTCCTCTTAATAACGGCACCTTGGTTGATGCCATCAATTACATAAAATTGGTCTGAATTATCTTACCAACACAAGGCCTGATATTGCCTTCACAGTTCAATATCTTAGTCAGTTTCTCCAAGCTCCAACACAATTCCATATGATAGTAGCCACACATACTCTCAGATATGTCAAAAAAGATCCTTCCTAGGGTCACCTCTTCAATAACAAGCCAGATTACAGCTTACAAGCTTATTGTGATTCAGATTGGGCTCAATGTCCATGTATCGGAGGTCTATTAGTGGCTTCTTCGTCATGCTGGGAGGTAGCCCCATCTCTTGGAAGTCAAAGAAATAGCCTACTGTGGCCCTTTCATCCACAAAGGCTAAGTACAGGTCCATGCGAGCAGTTACAGCTGAACTTTCATGGCTCATTAGACTCCTTTCAGAGTTACAAGTTCCTTTCATTCAACCCATACCAGTGAAATGTGATAGTATGGCTATCATTTACATTGCTAAAAATCCAGTCTTCCATGAAAGGACCAAACATATCGAGTTAAATTGTCATTTTGTGCATGAAAAACTTCATGAAGGCTTAATCTCTCTCTCACATGCAAAGAGAACTGACCAATGGGCGGATTTGTTCACTAAGTCTCTCCCTAGCTTGCAAAATCATCATTTTCTTGGCAAGGTGGGGGTATCCTCCTGCATACCCTCCAATTTGAGAGGGGTGTTATAATAAATGAGCTAGCTGGTTGGTTGGTTAGACAGTTAGCCTCATTGTCCAGCGTAGCATTTCTGTTATCATCTATTTTGTTAACATTCTGTTAGTGAGTTGTTTTTGTATTATATTCTGAGGCAGATCATGTATCTCCCTATTCATTCATTCAATCTCAATAATGAAAGTCTAGAGAGAGAGTTTGTCCCTTCTCTCTATCATGGAGTTCATTCATTCTTGTCTGTTCTTATTCAAGAATTCTTCAATGTTAACACTTCCTTTCTATGTCTATTTTTTGAGGTGAAAAGTTGGAGCTTTGCATTTTCTTGTATCATTTTTGTCATTTTCTCTTTCTTTTCTCTCTCATTTCATCTTTCCTTTTTCCTTTTTCTTTTGTGCATGGTATATATTTTATCTAGTGAGATTCAATTGAATAAAATGGAGAGATTTGCATCGTGGGAGGTAAAAGGTTGACATTTGTGAAATAGCATGATTTAATGAAGAGTCACATGAGTTATACCTTAGTGGGACAAAATGACAAGGAAAGGGTTAAATGTGATATAAGTAATTAATAACTGTTTGACTAATTGATAACGATTTTGGCACCAAATTTGTTTCATGGGTTTTTTTTTTAATTAGGCAATGGTTAATATTTAATAAATACAATATTGAAGGACATTTATAGATGCCTAAATAATTTTAAAATGAACAACAATAAATGCTTTGTTTTACAATGAGTGTTGTACGCGCGACCTATTTACACCATTAGCTCCTCTTTCCATAGTATGATTACATTTCAGAAAAAAGAAAAAGAAAATAATAGGATAACCATTGCAGTCACCGTCGTCAGAATGAACAACAATAAATAATTAATCTATGTTATATAACAAGTGAAGGGATTAATTAAGATATAACTTTTGACTAACAAATATACCCTTATTAAATAATTATTTTTCTTTACACCCAACCTACAAAAGATGTAAATCATTACTAAAAATAGGGGCAATGTTGTCAGATTAAATGTGAACTAAAACTGTAGAACACAAACTGCACGTTAACTCTCCTCTCCCTCTCTCCTCCCTTGCCAGTTAATCAGTGTGTAGTTTCAAAAATAGTAAAAGAAAATTGGATTTGTCCCACATCCTTCATCTGTCGCCAATCTCTCCACCTTCATTATTCTATAGTCAATAGGCATAACCGCCCCCTACCACCACTCCCCCAGGTTCTCCCAATGCCCCAACCCCTTCTCTTCACTTTCTTGCAGTTTAATCCTCTATTTAGCTAGCACTCTACAAAGAGATTACCGGTGGAGCTTTAGCACACATGGAAATGTGGAATTCAATTCTCAACCAAGAAGCATATGTTTTGTTGATTATTCTCTCATTCATATGTAAAATTTAATCCTCTATTTAGCAAGTCCTCTACAAACATGAAATTTGCTCCACAAAATTTGGGTTCCTCATTCTTATGTAAAATCAAGGTCAAGGATAGCTAAAGAGAGCAAAAGCAACGACACAGCAAATAGAGCCTATGATAAAGTCGCCCCTATGTTGCCAATAAAAGGAAACCGAATAACTGTTGGTGAAATTTGTTTGAGGCACAAGTGTGAAAGAAGAGTAGCCTATCACTTGAATATCCCCGAACCTTGATATTTAATTGATTTGGTAGTCATAGAGAATAAAAACATATGTTATAATTGTTTATCTGTTAATGTATGTATCTGAAAAAGGCACTTTTAAAAGAAAAAAATCAAAAATTTTCTATGTATCTGTTGATGTATGTGTCTTATATACAAAGCTATTCTCCTATGATGTATAAGCTTGAAATTCTCTGCATATCATCGAAATCTTTCTTTGATATTGTTAGTGCAAAAAAAGCCAAGATTGTTATAGCAAGAACATTACATGATTTGCTACAATTATCACCACCGTAAAATCGAAGCTATCTTACGTTTTTTTGTAAAATTAAAATATATCTTAATTTGTTCTTTTTTTTTCAAGAAAATATATGTTATTTTTAAATTCTTAATATTATATAATTTAGTTCCTTAATCTTTTTTTGATTTTTATTTTTATGTACTCACATCTGTATCTATGTTATATTATACGCCAAGAGGTCAATTTGTGTATAACTTTTGATTTGCCTAATTATCCTTAATTTTGAATTTATTCCATTCAAACCCCCTCAAATAGGTACAATAACTACCACTTCACAAGGATAACTATGTCAATTAGAAAAAGTAATTTTTCTTTTTTTTTAAAGAAATACATAATTCAATGGTCTAAAAAAAGGTAATATCAAATGGTCTAATCCCACACGTACTCCTCCCACTCTTTGACTTCCTCTATCCCGTAAGAACCAAACTTTATTTGCACCAACTCATTGTATCATTAATATTGGTTCTTATTTAAATAATACTCAGGTTTTCTGACACTAATGGACTTTTTTTTTTCCCCTTTAACTTCTCTCCCCAATGATATAATTTTAAATTTTAATTTAATTATTAAACCATCATACATCTATTTATTTTTTTATAATTAGTAATATATATGAAAATCCAAATACAAAAGAAGCCTGAAGGGCCACAAGAAAACTCCCCATATCTTACAAATTTTTGCACTCCTAAAAGCACCTAAGATCCTTAAAACAAAATTACAATCTAACTTGATATCTGACACCAAGATAAATTCAAACCCTCAACCCCCCCAAAAAAAACACCTCACTAGCATAACACCAACTAATGACTCAAACAAACAACATCAATAAAATCATAAAGAAAGTCACTTAAGCTTTCAACTTTACTCCAAAAATTTCTATCTATACCTTTTACGAATAGGTGAGCAAATTACATTCACTTATCCTTTATCAACCAAGTAATTCTTACACTAAGTGAAGTTAATTCTTTTACGATGCATTAATCTCGACTAGTGGCAAAGCCAGGAAATTCGGAGAGGAGTGTCGGAATTAACAGCACACAATATAAAATTCAACAATAGTCATAAACTAAAATTAAACAACGATTACATTACATCTAACCTAATTGTCCTCGACGAGATTTTATATTTTGAAAGCGATGTAAAATATCATCAGTAGATAAGCTTTCAAACAAATCATCCTCAAAGTAAACTATCTTTTTGAAATATCTATGCATTTTGACCTAGAATTGAAATTAAACATATAAATTAAACAAATTTTATATTGAAATTGACAAATAAACTCACAAATTAAACTATAAAAACAAAGCAATTTACAAAGTAAGAGTTAACCTATAATTGAAATGAAACGTATAAATTAAACAAAGTTGGAATTGAAATTGGTAATAAACTCATACATTAAAGAATATAACAAACTAATCTACAAATTGAGATTTAACCTAGAATTGAAATTAAACATAGAAGTTAAACAAGTTTGGAATTAAAATTGACAAATAAATTCACAAATCAAACGATACAAACTTATTAATCTACAACTTGAAGAATTAAGTAACAAATTCAAGTCAATTAAACATTTAAACAAGTATTAGTAAAAGGAGAACTCGCAAATTTGGAGAGAGAGTTGAGGTCGTTGGTGGGTCGTGCGCTGGCCGTCGGGAGGCATTTCAGGCGGCGTAGGGGCTGTCACCGGTGAGTGGCAGGCAGTGGGTGGTGGTGTGGTGCTTTGGTGGAATGGTGGTGGTTGAGTGTGTGGCCGTGGGTAGAGCGAACAAAGGAAGAGAGATTTGAGGACTCGAACAAACAGAGAAAGAGTACGGGGAGGCTTTAAAAAAAAAAAAGAAAAAAATAAAACGGAAAAAGGGAAGGATGGAGGACTCGAACCCACAAAATTAGAGACAAGGCAAATCACAACCAAGCACCTAGACTGCTAAAGCAAGGGAAGTTTCATGCATCTCTTTAACATATCCAATACATATAGTTAATTTCTAATTTTTTTTAAATTTTCAAATGTATATTAATTTTTTTTTATAAGAGGGGTGTCGACTGACCCCACTGACCCACAGTAGCTACGCTACTTATCTCGACTTCTTTGCACAAGTTTTATCACTATCCTACGTTTGTTTTGGTCCACCTTACTAATATGAATGGTCACAGTTTTGTTTTGATGCCTTTAATTTTTATTCAAACCCCTCCCCCCAAGAAAAACAACAGTTGCATGTTCAACTACCTTTGGCTTTATGTTTTGAATATTAAAAATAAAAAAACTCTATATGTACCTTTTTTGGGCCTTTTGATTTTTTTTAATCCAAATAATAAAGCCTTATTTAATTCTTCTTAACTATTTTTGTTATGCTTTTAATTACCATACATGATTTTGATTTTGTTTCTCTCTTCCATCAGTATCATGAACAAATGATTTTTGATTTTTTGGGAGGTATTTCTATTAGTAAGTTGTGAATTATTTTAGAATTCCATAGCCTCTTACATATGTTAATCTACTATAAAATCGCATAATAATGTTGAAATTCTTTTTGAACTATATTTAAGGTCAAGTAGCTCCCACAATCTTCAAGATTGAAGTCTCTTTGCTCACCCTACCTGTTTCCAACAAATATTACTAAAATAAAAGAATCAAAATTCATTTCATTTCTGCAAATTCCTTTCAGTTACCAAAACATAGAGATTTCTTTCACTTTTTTTGAAGTATCTTTACTTTTTCAAAAAAAAAAATTCACAATATGTTTTGATTGAACTTTACATATATTTGTTGTCTCAATATTGTTCTACATGCTCTTTCAAATTATTGTCATTATTCTTCTATTTTGCAACGATTTTTTTGTGCGCTATAGTACTTACTTGCTTAACACTTATTTATGTGTACAGATAGATATATTAATTGGTTGTAGATTTCAAATTTTAGAATTGTTTCCAAGCAATTTTAGATTTTTTTGTGTGTGTGTCTATATAAATATATACACACACACATATACACACACATACACACAGATATATATATATATATATATATATATATATATATAGATATATATATATATATAATATATATATATATATATGATATATGTGTGTGTGTGTGTGTATATATATCTATATATATATATAATATTATATATATATATATATATATATATATATATACATATATATATATATCTATATATATATATATATATATATATATATATGCAAGTAAGATGAATTTAGCTATTTACTCATTTCATTTTGATTCATTTACTGGCAAAATATTGTACTTTATGCTTATTTGACCAACTTTGATTTATAAATAGTTGGCCGAGTTTATAGTTAAGTTTGTGTTTTCCAAACTTTTAATTTTTATGTTGTGTTTTTATTAAAATCCTACAGTAAATTAATTGAATCATGCATATACTGCTTGCAATTTCGGACTATGTCATATCACAATGTAAGATCCTTATTATTACACATTAACCATTTTACCCAATCTTAAATTCATTTACTTAAAATTTTTTAAAAGAAATTCTCATAATACTACCAACTAATAATGTGTATGTCATAAATATACCTTAATCATAGATTATTTGTTCCCATTTTGCAACAAATGTATGTAATAGGTCAGTACCCACTGTTATGAGGGAAAAGATGTGAAGCTAAGATTAGGTTTTTTTTACATTAAAAAAAAAAAAAACTATCTTTGGCCAAACAAAAAAATGGTCTTCCCATGAGAAAATGGAAAGACAATACAGAGGGCGTTTTTCTTTAATTACGATATAATGATATGGGACATTTTTAATTATTTGGCAAATAGGATTTGATGGATAGTTTTATACATTCTGTCCTGTATGCATTGCATGCAAAACAAAACACTGACATGTGTATCGCGTGCAAATCGAAAATGATTTTATTAGGAAAAACTTACATATCTGCATGCATTGGGTGCAAATCAAGACTAGCAGAAAATGAGGTAAGACTATTGATTAACAGTGCACTCTATTTCCATTTTACTAGATTATCTCATGATAAGTATTAGGAAGGTAAAAAGTGAGATGGAATGAGTATTTTAACCTTTCAGATATGCTACTTAAAACACTAAATATTACAAAAGATATTAACAGTCCAAACATCAATTTATAGAATGTTGACAACTTGACATATGCTTGATTATTGCTTTGACTTAATATTCATGACTTTTTTTATAAAAAACTAATATTGAAGTTTTTTGATTAACCAAAAGTTTTCAACAAAATGTTCCCATTTTTTTTTAGATTTATCGAAATCGGTCTCTTTGTAAGTGGGAAAGCTTTTAGAAGTAAGCTTGCCTATGTCTAAATCTCTTTAGACCCACAAGACCCACATTGAGTGTTCAACGTTATTTTTGTGGTGTTGCTTTGACTCGATCAAAATGCTAAACATTACTTCAAACATTATGTCAAATACAACACTTAATGAATGATGTGAAATAGCTAGTTGTAGACAACGAATTTGTGTCCTCAGGATTCATGGTAACCCCATAGTTGTATGTCATGTGCATTGCTGCCTAGTGACGCCAAATACCTAACCTATCAATGGTGAAGTAACACTAAGTTTTTGCACCTAAGAACTAGTGTGCACCAAAAAAAAAAAAAAAAAAGTCAGAAAAATTTCTGAAGACTTTAAAACAAATCTTACAAAATCAAAAACTTGAAAAGATTACAAAAATGAAAATAGGTTGGAGTCTAAGGGATTTTCTAGCATGAGAATATGAATTCGAGACCTTGAGCATGAGTGAGTAGGAGAGTAACCAATGGGGTGGCACATTGCGTTGCATTACAATCTTCACAAACAATCATCTTAAAGTAGTGGGAACAAAGGTGGCAATACATAGCAGAGATACCCAGAGGCTGACAACAAGTGTTGAGGGGGTGTGCAAACGGTTAACCGATACAAAAAGTTTCTGAATCATTTTGCAAACTTTTCTATGGTATTGGTTCTAATTATTCTTCTTTAACGGTGTGATATGTTATTTGAAAATCATTAATGTTCATATTTGGTTGCATCCAAATTGTATATTCAAAAGTTACTTCTAGCAGAGTAATATTATCTTTTAATAAGTTTATAGTTATAGGATGAACTTGTTCGGGTATGGTTGATAAATAATTTAATCTGTTTTTACAGTGATTTAACAAGTTTTGTCTAATCTTTCTAGGAGTTAAATCAAAAGATCTTAGATAGTCCCATGCTCTTTATTGAGTATAATGTTTTAGTTATGGTAAATTAAAACTTTGTCCTGCTAAATAGTTACCTTCTCTGTCTAACTTAGAATTCGATTGTAATTTGTTTTTATATAATGCCATTGTTCAAGGGTGACACTATAGTTGTAAATACTTTGTTCACGGTTTAGGCTCTGATACCATTTATAGGAGGACGAGTGGTTTTTATGGAAAAAGCGGTAAAACCATTTTTTGAATTAATTAACTGATTCATACAAAGAGATCTATCAAATTTTAACAATGGTACTCGGATACTAGATTATCCAATGAAACTTTAAACTTAATATCATATAATCCTATTAAAACAAGATTGAATCAAAGAAATTATACCTTCAAGAGTTGGATCTGTCTTACTCCTTCGTGCTCGTCTTACTCCACCTTAACGCGAGACTTACCTACTCGTTCAGACCTTCTCCTTTTCCTTGATAGTATCTTCTCTTTGATCAAAGTTGTAATAACAGAATTATAGACACAAAGTTTTGAGAAAAGATTTTTCTTTTATTTCATTGATAATTGTTCTCCTTTCCCTAAAGGGAGAAAATTAGAACATTTTCAGAGAGATATTTTACAGAGGAAATTTCTTCTTACAAATGCCGCTCTCTCTTCTAAAATAGGCTAACTTATTTATAGAGGAGGGGGTGCACTATAACATAAGTACTTACATCATAGGAAATCTAAAAAGATAAGATTTCAGATAAGCTTTACAGATAAGACTTCACCGTTCTTGATAAGATAGCTTCATGTTTATTGTCTTGTAGTATTGGCAGAAATAAGAGTTAATAAAGCTGTGGTCTCTTATGTCTCACGTGGTGACAGAGTGACTATGCAAGAAAAATCTGCTTCTTTTCTTTGTCTTGTTCTGTCTTGTAGAGTTCAGCAAATTTGGTGCGTAAAGCTGGACTGCCTAGAAATTTATTGGGCTCCAGTAAATAGCTAAAGTCAAAAAGTTGTTTATCAACTCAGACATTTTTAGCTCCTTCAATAGTAACTAGGATGAGATTATTGTCATAGTATAGAGTTCTTGCTCCTTTAGTCATTAATCACTCGCTTTGGCATTTGATGGAGAGAGTGTTGATCTAGGCTTTGTCAAAAGGGGGAAATTTGCAGTGTTTGCTTCTGTTTGCAGAAATAGTAAGGAGTTTTGTAGTTGATCCAGTTCTTGTAACATGGGTGATTTCAACTAGGTAAATGGAATGATAAATAGTTTCTTCATCCTTTTCAGAAGAGATTGTAAAGAATCGAAGGCAAATATATCCTTTGCTGAATTGCTTAATAGCATATTTAAAGTTGGCTGAAAAATTTTGCAGTTCGATGAGGCTGAGGCTTGGGTAAAGATAATTTAATACCCATAAGTAAAGAGTTCAAAAACGATATCAGGGTTTGCTTTGTTAAAAGCTAGCATTCGGCGAAAAAGTGAATCCCTTGTGTTATAATAGAGTTCATGTAAACTAGAGATCTTTTGATAAGCAAGCACTGTTGTTTCATAATAATTCTTGTAAAAAGAATCTGATAGATTAATAGTTCGAATGCTAGTATTTTGAATAACTGGTCTTGAAGCTAATAGCTTAGTTTTTAATTGTTGCTTCTCTTTCTCTTCTTCAGAGAGGGGGTCTGAAGCGTTTCCCTAATTTGATCAAAAGGAGAGTTCAGAAAGTTCAGATCGGACTTTTGTCAAATCCATCTTTAAAGAGTTCAATTTAAGCTGTTCAATAGTTCGATGGAAATATGTTGCTAGTTCTCGAGCTTTTCTAAGATCGGCTCAGAGATCTACAACGATTTCCTCAATAACTTTAATTTTTTCATTAACAGCTTCACAGTATTCGTTAACAATGATCAGAATGTCTTCAAAGTTCTGGATTAGTTGAGTACTGTCCACTTGTTCTATTAGCGCTCTGCCTTTGTCCATTGAACTCATGTTCTCTTGTTAAATAGTCTGCAATAAAGTTATTTTTTCCTGCAACATGCTCATATACAGCATTAAATTGCGATAAAAATAGTTGCCATCGATGTAATTTGCGCATGTGAGGTCCATTGTCTAAAGCTTGTCTTACAAAAGTGGTTGCTGCATGATTATCTTTTAAGGCTTTAAATGGCTTAGGTAATAAAAAGGGTCTCCACTTTGTAATTCCTCTAATAATAGCTAAGAGTTCCTTTTCCATAGTATTATAATTTTCTTCACGTTCAGAAAAAGTTCTGCTATGATAACCACAAATTTCATTTAAATCTGTCTTCAAAATTGCTGCCCATGTTTTGTCAGATGCATCTGTTTAGAGAATTAAGTTATCTTCAGGTTCAGGGAGTCTAAGACTGGGAAGTTGTTGACATTCCTCTTTTAATTTCTTAACAATTTCTGTATGTTTTTCTATCCAACCAAGAGTGTTGTTTTTCCTAAGTAGACTTTAGAAATCTTTCTTCTTTTTTGCTAAGTCTGAAATATAAGAACTAGCATAGTTTAATAGTTTTAAGAAACCTTGAATTTGTTTCTTTGTTCGCAGTTGGTCTGGATATTTCATGATTTTTCGAGAGATATGTGGTTATAAACTAATTCCGTTTGTGCCAACTTCAAAACCTAGAAATTCAATTTTTTCTCTTTCAATCATAGCTTTTTTCTCACTAAGGCAAATGCCTTCTTTAATCGCTGTTTCTAGAAATATGTTAAGATGATCTTGATGTTCTTCTAGAGTATTTGAACTTATTAAAATATCATCTACATAAATAACAAGAAAACTGTTAAGATATTTAAAAGCATTGTCCATTCATCGTTGAAAGATTCTTGGTGCGTTTTTTAGTCCAAAAGGCATAACAATCCATTTGTAAAAGCCTTGAGGTGTACTAGAACATGTATATTTAATGCTTATTTCTTCCATTTTAATCTGCCAAAAACTAGATTTGCAATCAAATTTTGAGAAGAATTTTTTGTTTTTTACAAGGTTGATTAATACTTCTTTGTTGGGTAAAAAATAGTTATCTATTTTTATAAACTGGTTTAATTTTTTTTTATAGTTGATAACCATTCTAGCCTTTCCTCTTCTTCTTTCTGCTTCAGTGAGGCCCATAAAGGCTGGAGAAGAGTATGCACCATCAGAATATAGCATTGGTTTTTCTTTAATATAAATTTCTTGTGTTAGTTCTATTTTAGCTCGAGGATGTGTGGGTTTCCAAAATTGTAATGGATTTTCGGAACAAATTCGTTTGAGTTTTGCTAAAAGGTCATCTTTTTTGATTATATTAACTGTAAAAATAGGTTTTTGTGCTTGTATTTGAAGTGCGATTTGTTTATAATTATGTCCACTATGCTTCGCGTGTACTTTGTAAGGTTGTTTTAGAGTGGGAATTTTCAAAGTGTGACCACATGTTGTAGTTAAATAGACAGTATAGGGAGTTTATGTAAATTTGGCAAACTATTTTAGGAAATCATTTCCTAATAAGATATCATCACCAGAGTTATATTGTAAAACTGTGGGTATAGTAAGGATTTTGTTACCTAAAATAATGGAAACATTGTTTTGAACCAAATCTAAATAGGTCGGAATTGGATGAACACTTTTGATTCTAATTTTTCGATCATTTGGGAATTTTTCCCATTTTTGAAGTAAAAAGTCCTAAAAGAAAGTTACTTCGGATCCTGTGTCAATCAAAGCAGTAGTAGTAATGTCTAGTTCTTTGACAGTTACGTCTATATATGTAAGAATTGGTATTTCAAGTTGCTTCATAGTTGTTCAAGAATAATGGTAGTGTGTTGATTCGCAAGAGTTATATGAGTAGGACCAATCTCATAGTTAGTATATTGATCAAGGAAATTCATTCCTAAAAGTATATGATAAAATTCATTTTTTATTGAATGATCAATGTAGCAATCAAATTCTAGTAGAGTAGAATTAGGAGTTTTGAACATGATTATAGACATCTGATTTAGAATTGCTCGTTGACCATCATAAGTAACAAAGTTGTATTCTAATGCTGTTGAGATTGCTATGGGTAGAGGTATACAATGACTTTGTCATGCTCCTGTATCTATTAAGATTTTATTAGAAATCCATGTTTGTCCATTAAAATAGTCTAGTTTTACTTTGTAGGTGCTAATACGCTTAGTTGGAGGTGTAAACCTAGGTGTAGGTGCTGTACTATAGCTTCGTGTTAAAATAGGTTGATTAGCTACTTGTATTCCTTTTTCAGTATAAGAAAGTCTAGGGGCTTGATAGCTGGTTGATGCTTCATCTTCTTCAACTAATTGAAAGTCTGTTAATGCAGATATTTTGGCTTTCTGCATAGGAGGAGAGTTAATAGTACTGATGGTTGAAAAGATTGGATCGACAGTTATTTTACCTGTTTGTTTTACATTTTTTATTGGAAAGTTAGTATTGGAAATAATGTATAAGCCTCTGTAATAAAAGGATAATGCATCATTTCCTGGTTGTAATCCAATGTCTATTAAGAGCTTAAATTGCAAATTTAAAGTGTCTTCTATATTTTTACTGTGCAGAGTTATCGAATAATTCAGATAGCATTCAAAAATTAATTTTTTGTAAATTAGATTTCCTTGTAAAGTTCCTAGATGGTTGCTCTGTATATTTCAAAATCTTTGATCATGTAATGATAGAATTATAGGTGAATTGATACCTTCTTTAAAGCAAGCATTTACAGCAATTTGTATTCCTTATAAATTGACATACTTAATTAGTTTTCTATCTTTAGTAGGAATTTCTGCTAAAAATTTGTCAATTATCTCTTGAGTCATTAATCTTAATCAGATGTTTCCCTGCAAATGTTGAATTTTAACTGGTTGTTCTGCAGTATAGAGTTTAAAATACCTTATTAATTTTCGAGTTAGAAAATTGTTCAGTTTTTTCATAAAATTTCGAGGGTCTTTCAAAGATAAATCAGTTGCTATGATTTTTTCATAAAGTTTTTAGTTGAAAGTTATGATTCCAGCATAATTTTCATTATTTTCTTGTTCTTGTTGTTGCATAATTTCTATGTCTTCAATACGCATCTTCTGTGTCTGAATAGCTTTCTGTTTCTAATGTACTTGTTTCAGTTTCTGAGCTCATAGATTCATAACAGCTTGAAATTGCTTCATGTATATTAGAGGTTATTGGATATAATTCATCTTGAATTCTTCAAATTCTTCTGAGAAGAGTTTTGCTACATTTGCTTTTTATTTGTTACAATCAATAGATTTGTGTCCTATTTCTCCACAATTCCAACATTGACAAGCAGTAGGGTTTTTATTTCTTTTATAATATCTATTTTGTGGATTAAAGTTCTCTTGAGTTAAATTTTCGTGTCGAAAATTTTTACTCCTTTTTTGTGGTTTATTTACTGATTTTTCAGTTTTTGCTTTTTTAGTTTTTGTTCTCTTGGGAGTAAATTTTTCTTTTAAGAAAATTTTTTCTTTGGAGTTTTTCTAAGAGTAGTTTTCTTGGTATATTGTTTTGGAGTTCTCTTTCATTTAGGTCTAAAATTTGGATAGTTCTCATAGCCATATTGTCCTGGTTCTTTTACATCTTCATAGAGTTACTTCTTTTATATATCTTCTTCTACTTTTTTATAAACAGAGTTCCATCATTTCTTTCTTTATTAGAGATTGAACTGCAGCTACTGATCTAAAGATAGTGGGATTCTTCGCATAAACTTCAAACTTGTCTGAAAAATATTTATTCTACGGATGAGGAAATTTATTTAATAATAGTTGAATATAGGGTTCTTGATTTTTTGTAGAAGCATAAAGCTCATAATAATATTAGTCAAATTCACAAAAGAAACTTTTATAGTTGCATAAGTTACAAATTCTTAAATTAGTTAATTTGCATAAAGCTTCTTTTTTCCCTGCTAGCCTATTTAATTCTGGATTTTCAATGAATTCGTATCCTTGAAATTGTCCTATTAAATATTTTTCAAAGGTCCAAATACCATGGTCAATAGATATTCCAAGGTTTCATTTTACATCTACTTCTATTAAATTTCTTAGAGTTAGAGATAATCCACTGTGCCAATTTAGTACAATTCCTTGTAGAGAGTAAATTATTAAATTATAGATAGCATTAACATCTCTATCTTCTACAGCATAAGTTGGTTCTTGCATTAAAGATAGTATTATAGAGTTTCTCCAAGTGCCCAAGGCTGCTCTTTTATCAGTTGCACAATCTGTATTTAAAAAATATCAAGACATGACTAAACTAAGTCATAATTAATAACGAAATAAAGGAAGTAAATCAAGATCTATGCTACTAACAAGAAAGTAGGTTAGAAAAAGAAAATGTGGCCGAATCTCATGCCGTCGTCCCCCGCAACGGTGCCAAAAACTTGTTCGGACAAATTTGAGTGTAAAACAGAAGCCGCAAGTATACAACTTTTGCTGTAGTACTTGAGGGTCGCGTCCCCATGGACGAGGATGAGATTATGGTCACAAAAGATGGATTAACTAATTAATCTAATATTAACTACACTAAACCAAATTAAATCATTCAAAGAGAAATAGCACCCTAATTCAACTGAGCATTCGACTAAACATTCAACTAAACATAAGGTAGATTAAATGAACTTACTAACACCATTCAATAGAAACTCAAACCTAGAGTTTGAAAACTGAAATTAAACAGAGCTAAAATGTGAACTAAAAGTATGAGAAATTAACTCACTAATTAACTATTAATCTTAATGTGAACTAACACACGGAAGGGGGAATTCAGCAGTGACACTCAAATTAAACAGAGACTCAAATAGGGGAGGCGAACACCATCAACCATCATCCATTATCATCAACAATCACTAGGTTGCAGGAAAGGAAAACCGAAAGCACAAACAAGAATCTCAGCTAAGTCATGACCAAATAAAATTCCAGAACATCATCAACAAAAATCAACTTTCATCAACCAGCAACATCAACTCAGCAAACATGTCTGAACAATTATAATTAAAGAGCTTAAACAGAGCAAGTTTCCAATCCAGAATCAGCTATTCTAATTAATTTAACTAACTTCCGAACATAATCGACTCAACTAGATCAAGAAAACTAGAACACTGAGCAAAGGGGAGAGGGATTTGAAATCTCAACAATCATCCAACAAGAATGAAGAGTAGAGTTCAAACCCAGACCATGGGTGGCATTGAAGATATGGAGCAGAAAATCGAAACAGGGCCGAGTGCCATGCATCAATCAACCTTAAACTGAGCCTTTCTCTTGAATTTTTCATACAATCCTTGCGATTACAACCCAGAATTAACAAAATCTAACTTACTTACATGAATTCGAAGCTAAAGCAGACCGAAATCCAATCAAGAACAACCCTAAGTTTTTGAAACCTGAAATTGAACTTGAAATTAAACCTAAAATTAACCTTAAAAACATGAATAAAATTAAACCCAAAATTCAGCCTGAAATTGCAAGATACAAATTCGAATCAAAAACTTGAAATAGAACAAACCCTAAATTGCTGAAAATCGAAATTAAAATGCAAGAAATTGAAAACAATACTAACAAAACCCTAAAATGAAACCTAAGAAACTTAATCTAAACCTCCTTCATACCTAATGGTGCTGCTGCTTCTCTTTATACTTGAACCGCTTCGATCTTTGCCCTTGGATCTCGACAATCGTGGACAGTTATAATGGTGCAAACTGGCGTGCTGTGCTGGCAATTTAGGGTGGTGGATTAGGATGAAACTGGTGGCGTGGCGGTTCATCGAAGAGAGAGAGAAGAGATGAAGATGATGGAGTAAGATGAAGTAGAAAAGGAGGGATTGGGGATTTCTAGTTCCAAGAACCGAGAAGAGGAGAGAGAAAGAAGTTAAGGGGGGAATAGAAGTCATGTGCAACTCACATGGGCAGGGTAGGTTTTTAGGATTTACTTCTCCTTGTTTTTTCTTTTCTTTGGGCTAAACAAACGGGCTTCTGAGATTGAGTATGGTTAATTTGGCCCAGTTATTTATTTCCAGCATTTTCAGCATTTTTCCATTATTTTCCTGCATTTTTGTATAATTATTCTCATTTTGTTCAAAACCTACAAAATAAAATGAAATCAAATAAAAACCTTAAAATAACAATTATAACGAGCATAAATCGAGTATAAGAGTATCATAAAAATAACACATTTTTGGGCACGAACAGATATTTAGGATTGTTTTCTTTCTTTTTGTCCTTAGTTGTGCATATTTAGGACTGTGATTGTATGGGTGATCGATCTTGAGGAGCAATTTGGGATATGTTAAGCCATATAGGCTATGATCACCCTTGGTCGTGTTCTGATTTTGTGAATACTTGTTAGTTGTGGATATCTATGATTGTTTTTATGTTTCAATTTGTTTTGTTTCTTTAGTTTGGTGAGTTTTGGTTTGTCTTTGGTTTATTTTTTGTTTGATAGTTTCCCCTTGGTCCCTTTTTGGTGTTTTAGTGACTTTGTTTTGGTCATTCATTTTATTTTTCTTTCTTTTGTATTTTGTTTTGTTTTAGGCTTCGTTTGATTTAGGTTGGTGTTTAGTAAGTCGTTGGGTTGGTTTTGTCTTTATTGTGGGTGATTATGTTTGTTTTAGTCTTGATTGGTTTTGTTTTCTTTTGTTAGGTTTTGGTTTTTGTTCTTCTTTATTTAGTTATTTTGCTTTTTGATTTTTTTGTGTTTGGGTTTTATTTTGTTTTGTTTTGGTTTGGTTTTGATTTTGGTCATTTAGTGGTTTGGTTTGTTTTAGAGTTAGTTTTGTTTTTGCTTTTTTTTTTTGAGATTTTGAATTTGGTGATTTTATGTTTCTTTTTGGTTTTGTCTGTGATTTGTATTGGTATCTTAGTTTGTATGTATATGATTTTGTGTTGGTTTTGCAGTTTTGTAACTGATGTGATTGCTTTTTAGCACCTTAGTTCCCACAATGAGGATATTGTGAGATGTTGGTGTGAGGGTGAGGTGCCCATTTTGAAAAATTCAAAAAGATTTTTTATTTTTGGGAATGTTTGTATTTTTTCTGATTAGCTTGAATCGCCTGTACTTTAGTTATTGGCTTGTATGTAAATAGGATGTGCATGAAAAGTCTCCGGCCTCAGTGTGACATTCTAAGCCCTAATTCTAACTCTAATTTTTCATTATAGATGTGTAATCCAATCCTTGTTTATTCCTTTATCATTATCTTTAGGTCTTAGGTTTCCATGAATGATTCTTCCACTTACTTGTGACATGATTACTCTAGTTTTTGCCACTTTCAAAAAAAAAAAAGAGGAAAAAAATATTATAAATAAAGGAGAGAAAAAGAAAATGAGATGAAATAAAATTTGGAATGACAAGTACCCATTTGAGGCATGTACTACTGGGTGTTACCCTTTGAAGTAATATTGTTACTGAAAAAGCTTGCTTCCAATGTTAATATGTCAATAATGTAGTTGTGTCAGTCTAGTTAGATTGAGTCTGATTCTAGTAAATCTAAGCCTTGGGATGATAATACACTTGCACACAAGCACTGGGATGGATTCAGAATCTCGATGTATAGTGGGGTAAAGAATTAGTACTCTGATGTCATTTATGGGGTAGAGGACTTTAAAATACATTCTGTTTATATGCAGGTCAATAACTTGGCTACATCGATGATTTAGTTGATTAGAAAGTGTATATGTCTTTCCCCTAATTTTGTACATATTAACTTTGAGTAAAAACCAAACAGATTTTCCTTTTGAAATAATTTTTATGGGTATATCTCTTGAAAACCCTCAGGAGACCTCATTCATCCACTTGGGAGACCGAGGGGTTTAAAGGGCTTGTGCATACGCTAAATGCAACTATGATTCCTATGACAGTGAGTTAGGATTTTCCTATTTTCTACTTCTTTTTTTAGCTAGTTTAGGTTGTTTTACCCGAGGACGAGCAAAATCTTGGTGTGGGGGCATTTGTCGTGCTAAAAATATGTTATTTTTACGATACTTTTATACCTGATTTATACTCAAAATAATTGTTATTTTTAGATTTTGATTTTATTTTATTTGCTTTTGTGGGAATTGAATAATTGGGACAAAATGGGGGGAAATGATGAAAAACTACCGAAAACGAAGCATTGGACCAGATGGACTCAAACCCGACCCAAAAAAATCATAAGTCTGCTTTCTTTTATAACCCAAAATGGAAAAAAAAAGTAAAACCTAAAACCCAAGCCCCAGTCATGCGCGCAGCACGTGCCCCCTTTTATTTCTCATAATCTCTCCTTCTCTCTCATCTCGAGCTTTCAAGAAACCCGATAGACCCCACCTCATTCTCGGCTTCTTCTTCTTCTTCACCACCACCTCTCTCTCTCTTTCGAACACCAGGGCACCACAAGCACCATCAACATCGCCAGCATCATCAAGCACCACTAGCAGCACCATTAATGCTCCACACATCGCCAGCTTGCATCATCTTCACCATCCATGCGTGCCCGGATCGACGATCGTGATCGAAGGAAGGGAGCTATAAATCGAGCTAGCGGCACTTTTGGAAGATTTATTAGGTAAAAATCTAGGGTTTAGGTTAGGTTTAGTTTAAGCTTTAGGTTTAATTTTAGGTTTAATTTCGTTTCAGTCATTCGAAATTTAGGGTTTGTTTCGGTTTGGGTTTCGATTTTAGATTTGTTTTCAAGCCTTTACTGTCATGTGACTAGGCTTTGAATTGCTGATTTCGAATTGTCATTCATGAACTTTAGTATAATTGCAACATTTTTAGGGCTAATTTCGAGTAATTTCAAAATCCCCCCTCCCCTGTTCTTCGTTCTGGAGCATCAATAGTGGCGCTTCCATCATTGTTGGTAAGCTTTGAAGCTCATTTCTGATTCACTGGGCCATGGACGGTCGAATTCAAACCTTCCCTTGTTTTAGTTTGCGATGCTTGCTCTGTTTGTTCTGGTTTGCGATGCTTGCACTATTTCTTCTGTTTTTGGTTTCAAAACCCTTTCCCCTGCTACTTGATGAACCTCTATTTTGTCCCAATTTCAGCCCCAATCGACCCCTTCTCTCAGTGTTTTCATATTCAACCTTACTAAGGGAAGGGTCGAATTAACCTCCTTTAGCATAACATTTTATTCATATAGCATCTTTCGGTATTTTCAGGAACTCTGTCGAAGAAACGGAAAGATGAACGAATTTAGCATAAAGGAGTGCTAAGGAGGCGAGTTTAAAGCCGCGAAAAAGTATCGCACGGAAGTCGAACACGGGTAGCACAGCCGGGCCACGGGAAACCGGCGCAACTGGCCAGAACAGCCACGCGGCACGACCGTGCCATATGGCACGGCCTGGCCGTACCAAGTGGCACGCCCGTGCCACTTGTGCTGGTCTGGGCTGGTTGTGCCAGATTTTTGGCACGGTCCCACCGTGCCTCGAAGCACGACCGTGCCACCCCCGTTCCGCGTCGCGACTTAAATTTTCCTTCGGGGTTGTTTTGGCAGACATTCAGTTTTCTCTTCCCAGACGTTCTTTAGGCGATTTTTAGGTTTTATTTGAGAGTTTTATTTTTCATACTTTTGAATTCACTATTGGATTGAAGTTTGTTCTACCGTTTATTCATGCGATTAATTCAAGGTTCTTCATCTTAATTCTCTCTCCTCTTGTTCTTAATTGTTCCAAAGTTTGGGTGCCATGGTTATTGAATTGAGTTATTGGATTATTATTCTACACATGATTATAGGCTAAATCCTTCAACTTAGGTTGGGGTTAACGCCGAATATGTATGGTTGAATCATGAATTGGTCCAATCCCCGCTTTCCCTTTGTTTTGTAATTGCGAATTCTACTATGCACGCCACATGCTCAATGAATGCTTGAAAGAGCATTCATCCTCCTTATTAAGGTTTAGGGGAGCGTTGAGAGACAAAACCTTTACGTAGTGTGACTTAGTAGACGATTAGAGTTTCAATATGAAAATAATTAAGATCCTAATTGGGATGTGAGATTGTAGACCTTGTAATCCTTTAACTTTTAGTCCCATGAGAATAGGCGACTATAGTTCTAGGATTAGTCTTCGACCCTTGAGAAAGGGAGGAGATGGGCTTAATTGACAATCTATCCATTCATGATGCATGCTTGGGAATGTTTGGTAGGGCTAGTAACTGATTCACCAGCATAATCGTGCTGTTAATTCCAACCTAGGTGTTTTTCGTTTCACCTTTTTAGTTGTTATCGTTCTCCTAGCTTAATTCTAAAACTCTAATTGTGATTGCCTAACTTGAGTAGTTAAATTAGTTCTAGTAGTTGGAAGCAAGTTCCTTATGGACACGACCCGTACTTGTCGGTTGCTAGCTGCAGCTACGCTGTGCACTTGCGGTATTTTTAACTCAACATTGCTCAATCTTCAGTTTCTGTTATTAGTTGGTTGATTTGATTAAATTCTGATTTAGTTGAGTTAATTGGAATTATGGATTCTGGATGGGAAACTTGCGAGCTTCAATTTCGAATATGGATTGTTTCTAGCTTGTATGTTCTGTTGATTTGGTTGGAATTTTTTTTTTTTTTTTTGGCTCAAGTATTACGTTTGTAGTGATACGAGGTAGTCTCTGCCTCCTTCACTCTCTATCTTCTTGATTTTGTTCTTCCAATTAACTTTGCTCTTTTGAGTAGCTTTGGTGTGTACTGCTTTAAGGGTTCCTTATTCTAGTTGTTAGTCTTGGCATCTTGATTGTTTTTTTTATCATTCTAATTTGTTTCGAGGTATGATAAGTTAGAATTTGATTAGTTAAATGCTTTGATGTTACGTTTGCTAATATTAGGACTTTGGGTAATTTGAAGCTTGATTATTTTGTCTATGTCTTTCAAGACATTTGGTTTTCTTAATTTGGATCATTTGATAAGATTATCATTATATTAATTAGTTTCGTACTCATGTTACTTTAAGATTAATCGTAACTTAAATCTCTTCCATCGTCCCTGAGGAAACGACCTTAAAGTACTACAGCGAAAGCAGTGCGCTTGTGGCCCTTTGTTTGATACTAAAATTTATCTTAACAAGTTTTTGGCGCCGTTGTCGGGGACGACGGCATAAGATTACGTCGCATTTTTTTTTTCGTAGCTACTTTAGCATCTGGTTGCATTATTATTTTATTAAGGTGTAACTTGATTTAGTGCATTGCTTGAATCATTCAAAAATTCAAAAAAATAAGAAAAGCCTAAAATCCAAAAAAAAAAGAAAAACTTGAAAACCACAAAAAAATTGAAAATTTTAAAAACCTCAAAAACAAAGTGGCAAGTTTATGCACTTTTTCTTTTGCATAGTTTCGTTCTGATTAATTGCTTGTGCTTTGAGTTACTTTGTTTATTCGTTATTAGTTGTGATTTATTTAGTTCATTTCTTGGAAAAAATAAAAAAACCCATAAAAAAATTAGAAACACTTGAAAACCCCTAAAATTTGAAAAACTTTAAAATCTTTAAAAACTTCAAATGCCAGTTCTCCATTTTCTGCAATATGAGCATAAACCTTTTTGGAGTTATCTTTCAAGGCTTAATGATTATCGTGCTCAACTGAATCATAATTTTGAAAAATAGAAAATTTGTAAGGGCATTGCTGTAGGTCTAAATGTTGAGTCGAAGCGTTATGTTGAATCAATTTGTCGTAGAGGTTCAATGGAATTATTATCTAAAACTCAAGATGAAGTTTGGAATTTCTTTGAAAAACTAGCTTGAAAAACTTAAGTGTTTGAACAAGCTAACGAGACTTTTAGATACCCAACTCATGGAGAGTATGATTTTCATGCTAATTGTTACCCTTCATACCTCTTTATGAATTCATATGGCCCACCTTATTCTTGTTTGCTTCCTGCTTATGATTTTCATGCTAATTGTTACCCCTCATACCTCTTTATGAATTCATATGGCCCACCTTATTCTTGTTTGCTTCCTGCTTTGTGCGATTATTGTGAGTCTACTGATAATGATGCTCATACTTGTCCTTATCGTGCTTATATTGATGCTACATGTGCAAGTTTTGAAAAGAAGATCAATGAAATGATTGATCAAATGATAGAGACCATGAAAGCGAGAATTACTGCATGTTCTCAATATTTTAACCAAAATAGGGAGACTTATAGTGAGCTTGATTCTAGTTTAGGATCTCCTAAACCTGCAGTTAGTCTTAATGATGATTTTGAACCTCTTATTCTGCTAGGCCTGACTTGAATAAAGACATGTATTTTCCTAGTCCAGATTAAGAGAGTGACTCCCTATGTCTCTATCACCTGACCTTGCACCCTGCACTAGCTCATTTAAGGGCATCACCGATAATGTCCTAGTTTCTGCCGACCCACCTACCACTCTGAATGACTTTTGTGAGTTTGAGGTAGGTGAACAATCTGATACTGTTAGTGAGTTAAATATAAGCACCACACCTGAAGTTGAGCCTCGTGATTTAGATGAGTCACAGGAAGATATTTCACAGGAGTTATACGATAAGATAACTCAACCCATTGTAATTTGTTTTGAGGTATGATGAGTTAGAATTTGATTAGTTAAATGCTCTGATGTTACGTTTGCCAATATTAGGACTTTGGGTAATTTGAAGCTAGAGATAAAAACATATCACTTTGTCGAAAGTAGATGTTAGTGAATCAAATCTGTAAATATTTACTTCAGCCAAGGATGAGTGAGAATACAGTGAGAAAAGAATGAAAGAGGGGGGAAGGGGGTGAAAGAGGGGTTTTGGAGAGGATTAACGAAAACTCTACTCGGGTAGCAGTAACTAGTTATAAAATTGAAAATAAAATAAGGGAGACGATGAGGCAAATTCATGAAGAATGATTAGATGAAGAAGAAGCTCCACCATTGGTAGGGGTTGAAGGTGTTGCATATAAGAAGAAGCCAAAAACTGGGAAATTAGGAACAAGAAGAAAGGGTGAAGAATAAAATAGGGAGGCAATAATGGTCTCATTCAGGTTCGCTGGTAATAGGGGCAGTGCTGGATAGGTTTTCCTATACCCTTATCTATGCCCATTTTTAAAATGCAAACTCATATTCATACCCATTCCCACACCCATTGGGCGTTACCGATGCTCGTACCCACTTAGTATTATGGGATATGTGAGTTAATTCGGGTGCATATAGACAAACAAAAATCATAACCATATATCTCCAAAACACATTGAAATTTATAAACTACAACAATATCATTGCAATTCACAAATAAATTACTTGGGCAATAAGCGTCAATCACATTGGCCAATCCACACATCACACATTCACAATCCACATTGGTTTGATTACAAAGTACCAGCACTTGGTCTCAGACCATGTCTTATTAATTTGTTTGCCCATTGTTGCTTTTACAGTTTTTGTATAAAACAAATTTTAGGTACTTTAAGGGGGGGTTTTGTTGGAAACAAGTTATGCGTATCATATGGGAGATGTGACGCCTAAACTCATTCCCATACCCATTTTCACTATAGCCTATCCCAAACCCATTTCCCCCCATTTTAGCACCTCATCTGGTCTTAAACATGATGGATTTTTAAACGAGTACATGTTTTTTACTAGCTCTTGACTTGGGACCTTCAAATTGAAGTTTGGATCTAAAAAGGAAACTGAGAATATACTAGGAAGAGGTGGGAGAATGTGAATATTCAAGTTAGGGGTTTTCTTTTTATGTGAAACTTGACTCATATGTCTTATCATGATGCGTAAAAATTTCAAATGTTCAAGGGCATATATGTGATTTCAAAAGTAGAAAAAGATAGGGGGATGGGCGTTGGGAATTTCCCTGAGTGTGGGAGCAGGGGCAAGGATGGAGGGGCCACTCTTGACTGTGTTGCCATCACTATTGGTAACTCCCTTACGCTCCATGCCTCATGAGTTCATTGAATAGTTTAACACATGAAGGCACACTCGTTGCATAAATTCCCCTTCAAACAAGGGTGTCGTAGCTGAACAACTAGTAACTTAGCTTAGTTGGACTTACCAATTATGAAAAAAGAATGATCTTGCTACACTACATTATTTTCTTTTGAATAAGTACACAATTTATCATTGTCTTATTAAGCAAATTTTTTTGTAATATACAAAATTTTATTTTTCTAAATCAAAACGAACTCTTTTGAAAGTATAATAACTTGGTGTCATGTGGTTTTATTTTAATTTATTCTTTCATTCTATATTTTTTATTCTGCATTAAAACTCAGATAAGCAAATATCCTTTTATCTTACTAAAATTGACATATGCAAAAATAATATGTATTTGGCTAATGAAGTCTAAAGAGTTGGTTATATGTGTCATTAGATATTCTACTCTATTCTTTTTTTTTTTTTTCCCAATCATTAAGCTAAAAGAATAGAATTGATTTGAAACCATGTTCTAAAATAAATCTTGTCAATTTCGTATATATATGATAGGCCTATTGCTAAAGTGTAGATTTTTTTTGGGGGGGGGGGGTAAGATATGAGCATGCTATATTTCATACTTTTAGTCGACAAAACTACAGATCATTTTATCAAGGCATATTATGAGTATAACCACAAATGGCCACTGAGATCTACATGTACAAACCTTTAAACTTACTTAATGGTAATATACCATAGTCTTTAATCAACTGATAACAATCGTTTTTAATATTCTGAAATGCCCTTTTGTTTATTATGAAGAGTTGAAATTCAATTGATACGTATTCCCTTAGCCAACTCTTTTGTGAGATTGAAAAAAAAATATGGAACAGAACAAAGTAAACAGAAAAAAAACAACCAAAGCGAAAAAAACAAGAACAAAAAGAAAAAAAATAAAAGAAGGGAAAAAAAAGGAATAAAGAAGCGTTGGCCTTGTTTGGACTGTAAAAAGCATGTTTGACTTTCAACTCTTTTTCTCTTCATTTGGTTGTGAAAGATGATGAATTTGGTTATTGAATTGTATTGGGTGGAGGAGAGTATTACATAAGCGCATTGGAATCGTTTAGCTCGTAGTCTATGCCTTCTAGCTCTACATTTTCAAAATATCCGTTCCCCTCTTACCTTTACCCATGGCCCCGTTACAACCTCATATAGTCATCATGATTATCTAATGTGTATTGCATACTAGTGATAGCAAATTACAGAGTCTTATGAAGCTTATAGTAGATTTGAGTATATGGAATGAGAATCGAGGGAACTTTCCTGCATTTTCACACATATGAGTAATGAGTGCCACATGACTATAGTGAGATTCTATCGGCATTATTAGCTCCATTGGTTTCATATGTCATTGTAATTGTATTTGATGATTTAGGGGAATTGATTCAAACTTTACATTGTGGTCTATCAAATGATTTCGAAAATTTTATTTCCTAGCCTGTTTGTTAAATAATTTTTGTACTTTTAGGCTAGCTTTGGATTGGTTTTGCCACTGAGCTGCTATCAATGTCTATCCTGAGGAGGTTCTGAATAATTTTTGGTCTCAATGTTGCTTAGGGACAAGTAACGATTCAAGCATGGGGGAGTTTGATAAATGCTTTTATATACTTCATTTTTGGGATGTTTTGTAGCACTTTTTCGGGAATTTATGGGCTTAATTTCATAATTTATACCCCTATTCTCGTTTTATGCTTAGGCATGGTACTTTGGTAATTTTTGCAGGATTGTAGATCATTTGACCTAACAATTGACCCTCATTTCAGTGCTTATTGGGCCACCATAGAGGTAGCCCAAGTTCTATGCCCATGGAGCAAGAGAAGACTGGAAGATTTCATAACCTGCCAGAACCATGGTCTGATCGTGATGTTCCCTACGGACCATGGTGAGCTTGTAACTGCTAACCTTTTCATCTTCCTTCATTGTACGGCTGAGGATGCTTCGTTTTGGTGCTTAAAAAGCGTGTTTGAAGGCTGAAGGAAAGAGAATTCAGCACCATCACCATCTCACCACTACTCTCACATCCATCTCTCTTCAGTTAGAATTTAGTTTAGTTTATTTTTCAGAGCAAGAGGAGAATTGAAGGGAGAAGCTTTGCTCTTTGAGGCTTGAAGATTGTGCCACAATTAAGGGGCTGCCATTGTTGTAAAGTTTTCCTTCCTTTTGAACTTATTCTTAAATTCTTGTGTTAGTTGAATTTGAAATATGAGTGAGTAGTTATATTTAATTTAGGGATTTGTTAGTCATAGTATTGTAGTTGGACGCTTTATTTCTACAATCTTGTGCTTACTTCATGATTGGAATAATTTACTTCTATCTTGTTATTGAAATGTTGTGAGTGAAGTTCGGCCAATTTTGCTTGCTTATATTAGGCAGTCGAGTGAAGTATTGAAAAGTAAAACTCACTACTAGATCACCTTGATAGAACTTGACTTAGCAAAACTCAAGAGAAAATTGCATGTTAAGAGGGGACTCAGTATTCATAAATCTTCAATCTAGACTAAATCAAAGACACTTGAAAGAATGTTACTTGAATTTGTTTGGGCAATTTAATTTATTTTGAAAGAAAGGATTAAATTCAACTCGATTGCAATTCCTTGAGTCATTCAATCCATGAAAAGTACATGCTTAATTCTATGACCTAACTCTTTACTTGGCGAATCGAATCCCTAGATGCTTTACTTTGATTGAATTTCTAGTTCGGTAGTTAGTATTTTTAAATCAACGCGTTGAAAAGATTGATCGCTTAGCAATTTGAATAGGACGTTAACTCGATAGATTATTGTGGTTCCTGAGGATGATCTTTTAATCTAAACTACAACACCTGTGCGCTTGCGGACGTGTCACTTCACTATCTTGAATGATCAAGCCCAGAAATTTGAACTTTTGACTGTTGGTATAGGCGTACCTCCGATTGTCACTTCATCTTCAATACCACCCTCCCCCTCACTAAATTGGCATTTTAATTACTCAGTTTTAGACCTACTCAACCTAAAACCTTCAACCTCTAGGGTACGTCTCCACCTCTCCAACTTGTTGTTTACCCCCTCTATAGTCTCATCGATTAAAATTGAAAGAGAAGTACGAGAAAAGTCAACTAAAAAATCGTCAGAAAAGGCAAAAAAAGAAGAAGAAGAGGATGGAATATAAGTTGTATAATATTCAGGAATTACAAAATATATTTGATAAAGAACAAAATCTGGAAAAAGTAAACAAAATCTAGAAAAAGTAAACAAAATCATGGGAGCAATAATTAAAAAAAAAAAAAGAAGTATTATCTGATTATAATGAAAAGACCAATAATGTCTAGTTAGCATAAGAAATATATTAGCAGATGAACCTAGACTGGAGGATTTTAATATTGTTCCCATAGAAGAAATGAGGAGGAAATTGGATAAAAAAGGTGAAAAAAATGATAGCTGACGGTGAAATCAATAAGATTAAAGAAGAACTCAACATAGAACAAATCGAATCCAATCTAGTTAACAATGTTATTCTAACCAAAAGAATTTGGTAAATCTTCTGGAAGAAATACCCATTTTATACAACCAGGATATGTTCCAGTAGGGCGTGCAACTAATTTTTCCTTTAGGTTTATCCCGAGAAAAACAACATCTTTTAAAGAGATTGACCTTATCCCAATTAGCTAAACAGATTATATCCTAAACATCGATGGACCTCGTAATAGAGAAGAAATATTTGAACATTGGAAAAGGTATATGAATAGTGTTTTGATTTTGACACATGGACTGGTAAACATTTTCTAAATTATATCGAGTATAGTTTTTCAAACACTATAGCTAACTGATATGACTTATTAGATGAGGAAAGTAAAAATATATTAAGAATTATGCAAACACCAGCTGCAATGTTCAAAAAATTATGTGAGGAAATCGAAACTGAATTTATCGAAGCTAATCTTGATTCAGATAAAAAAGTTAGAGTATGGCAAAAAAAGATTAATAACATATAGCTTTGGGATATGAGATATCTAAAAAATTATATTGTTGAATTTAGTCAATGCTATTAGAAAATTAGACATAATGAAACCTATCTTGGTATGTTTTATGGAAAATTACCTTATCCGATAAATTATATGATCCATGAAAGATACATTATATGGCTTAAAAAAGTAGATATCATTAATACTCTTGGAACAAGAGTCTCTTATTTAAGAAAATTGGTCAATAATCAACGTCTTTATCTCCAAAAGTAAAAAGAAAATGAAGGAACAATTTCTAACATATTGGGATAATCATTATCAACGGTGAAATGAACATGTAAAAAGAAGAAAAAGGAAATTATATAATAAAAAGAGCTTTAACAAGCAAATGGGAGAAAAATACAAATGAAAGTATTATAAATAGTCAATCCCCAAGGCGAAGAGTTTTTAGAAAAGTTTATTATTATCCTACAAGCAAAAATAACTATGAATGTTGGGCATGCGGGGAAATAGGATAGTATGCAGACGAATTCAAAAATAGGAAGAATAAAAAGATTATTGAAACTTTGGATAGTCCAGATTATTTTGAGTTTAGCGAAGATAGAAGCATTAGATTTAGCCCTGAAAAACTACAATGGAATTATTAAGATAGTAGTGGAAGATGATTAAGAAGAAAATGATTAAAAAAAACTAGTGATATGATGAAAAGGAGGTCAATTAGCCTTAGTGATCTCCAAGGAGAAGAATTTATTGTAGATCATGAGAATGAAGATGCCAAAGGAGATTGAGTCCCTCCTATAATTCAAAAATATATGATTTATAAAAAATTCATCTTTCAATTAAAGAGTAATTACGTATATGAAATGACGGGAAGATATCTAGAGATAAAAGATAGTGAGTATGATATGGAAGAAGTTAATCTCATTAATTATGAAAACATCCTTAAGCATAACAAGGATAGAAAGTATAGGTATATCCACGTTAAAAGTGTCCAAGTTCAAATTACACATTTAAAGTACTATGGAAAAGATACCACGGCGTTCAGGAGCAATTTGTGCAATAGTTCAATAGGATTCAATTGTCGACCTAGATATTATGTGAGCCTAAAAGATGAATTTTTTCCAAAAACTTTCTATCCTTTAACATAAAAACAGTTGACATAGATATGAGAAGAGGAGGTTACCCACTAAGTATATTTTGAAAAATAATTTACAAATTAGATCATATTATAGATCCAAATACTAAGGTAACAATGATAGAGACAAAAAAATTTGCAAGTCCTACACCAATTCAAAAAATTCAAAAGATAAAAAATCTAATTCACAGGAGATAAAAATCGATAAGTCTTGGATATGTAGCTTCACTAATCCTACAAAAATTAATAAGAAGAATGTAACAAAAATTGATGAGAATGGAAAAATTACTATTAAACTCCAATTATTAAAAAGTATGAGTGCAAGATCAGAAAGGGGAGAAAGATCTTTGGTAGCTAAAGAAGAGCTTAAAGAAGATGATATAACTAATGAGCAGTGAAATGAGTAGAATAAATTTTGAACTCACAAGACACAATGTAGACCAAAGTATGAGCCTAGAAGAGCATAAAGAAGATGATACTACGAAGACTGTCAGTGAGATAATTTATGAGGATGAATTAGTCAAAAATATGATTATGAAGATATGCTATGAAGTCACAATACTAATCCTAATAGTATTTATGTCCAGTTATATGTCTATTTGGAGGTATATAGCATATATGAATTGTGTGTTTACATTGATAGTGGTTGTTCTGTCTTTTCTGGAAAAAAAAAGATATTTATTTTCAAAATTCATGTGGAAAAAGGTAAAGAATCCTTTAAAAGTAACAATAGTTGATAATAGCATAATAGGCCACAACGGAGTCATAGAAGGGTTATCTATAGAAATAAGCAGAGTCCAATATATTATACCAATTCTATGGGCTACAAATCAATCTTCCCATGATATTATAATTGGAAATAATTTTCAAAGACTATATTCTCTATGCACACATACCATGAACCAAATCATATTTACCATAAATGGTCACTCAGGTCCTATTGATAGATTAAATAAAGCATGCTGAATAACAAGAGCAATTATACAAAAAAATCTCCTATGATAATCTTATTAAATTTTGAGACAAAGATAAGACATTTGCAAAATCACTTTGTTAAGTCTCAACACTATTATCCACATAAAAAAAAATGGTATATACACGTTAGGATGTCCAAGAAATTGATAAGGAAATCAAATAACTTTTCGATAAAGAGTTAATCAGGAATAGCAAGAGTCCTCACACCAGTTTTGCTTTCATGGTAAGAAATGACGCTGAAAAAGGAAAAGCTAGAATGTAATCAATTACAAAAAGTTCAATGATAATACTGTCTTTGATGGTTATTATATTCTTAACAAAATAGTTTCGTTCAACATAATTCAAGAAACCTCTTGGTTCTCGAAAATGGATTGTAAAAGTAGATACTGTCAAATAAAAATGGATGAGGAAAGTACTCCTTTAACGGCTTTCAGTGCCCCTTAAGGACATTATGAGTGGATAGTAATGTCATTTGGTCTAAAAAAATACACCTCAAATATTCTAAAATAAGAATGGATAATATCTTCAAAGATCTTAATCACTATTATCTAGCTTACATTGACGATCTTCTTGTCTTTTCCAAGACCATAGAACAACACAAAGACGATGTTCTACCTATCATCCAAACATGCATTAATCATGGTATAATTCTTGGTAAAAACAAGTGCATTTATGCAAAATAAGGAATAAAGTTTTTAGGTTTAGAAATAAAAGGTGGACAAATCATTCTACAAAAACATATCTTAGAAAAAAATAGAAATTTTTCCTGAGAGGATTTAAGATATGAAGCAATTAGAAAGGTTTCTTTAATGTCTTATATATACTTCAGATTTTATTAAAGACTTAGCTAAATTGAGAAAACTATTACAGTAGAAACTAAAAAAAAAAAAGTAAGTTGGACATGTGATTCAAAGATTATTTAAAACTTCTAAAAGATTGTAAAAATCTTCTTGTGCTTAATTTACATAATGAAAAATAGGATTTAATTATTGAGACTGATGCTAGCAATGAGTACTAGAGTGTATTACTTAAAAACAAAGAAGGAGAAAAACTGCATAAATATTGCAATGTAAGTTTTAATAAAGCATAATGCAACTATTCCATGATGGAAAAAAAAAATCTCTGTAGTCATAAGAGGAATTGAAAAGTTCTTAACCTTTTAGCCCTAAAACCTTTTTAATTCCAACTGATTGTAAAGGGATACTTCGTTTTATAAAAAAGAATTTATCAAATATGCAAGCACAAGGGTGACTCCTGCATTGGCGATTATAATTTAACCAGTTTTCTTTCACTATTAAATATATACAAGGATTGAAGAATTCTCTGTAGATAGTTTAACCCCTAAGCTTGTCAATGGTGATCATCAGTACAGAGCTCCAGCGGAAAAGGAGGAAATTCAAAATGAGATGTCATTACTGCTAGAATGGGTTTCTCCTTCTAGTAGAGTCTTTATGGATATTTTGAAATTTCATGCAAAAAAGTAGATAATGCTTTGGACTGTGTCTTCTACCTATCTAATAGTACATAGATTAAATCTTTTAAAGTTACAAATGAATTATTTAAGGTGTTTTTACAATATTCAAGCAAAAAGAAGTTCTTATGTTCAAGAAAAATGGTTCAATGACTAGTAAGCAACCTGCATCCGCTACTATTATAATTATTCTTATAATATTTGGGAGTCATAAAGTACTACGATCTTGTTTTCTAAAAGATCGAGAGTTGCTGGTGTAAGAATCGCTGCAAATACAACCCCTCTAGATGATCCCTTCATGAAAACCTTGGAATGTGGAATAGTAGCTTACCTTATGGAAATCTCAGATCTGAAGTACCCATTCTTCTCAAGACTAACTAAGTTGCAAAAATGTATGTTTGAAAAGATCTCACATCCCCTAATGCTCCAACAAAATTTCCATACAATAGAAGTCTGTATATCGAGGTACATTGCATAGTGATTAAGTATGAAAATTGAAAGGACAACCCAGCTCATTATCTTATTCAATTAATATATTTAGAATATCTCAATGATCAATGACCAGAAGTAGTTAGTGATCCTGCTTGAGTAAGAGCCATTGGGTTTTACAACATTTATCATTAAATGTGGTCATTGATTGAATGAGGGAAATACTAATATATTGCGAGGATACTACTTTCATTTATCATATTGAGTTTAATAAATATATGAAGGTAGGAGTTACTTAGGAAGATGTCTTTGACTATCTCTTTAATGTTGGAACTGAAGGCATTATTGGAGTTGAAGGCATGCAGAACCCTAATATGCATGACTAGTCTTGTCAACATTAAAGTGCTCTGAAAAGTTGTTGCACCATTATGTGTTATTTTGTCAAGTGTCCAGTCATTAGGGGTGGCAATCGATAGAGTTCGGATCGAGTAGACCATCACCCGCATCCATCATATGCTTTCATCCGTTTCATCCAATCCGTCTATCATCCATAAAGTCCAATCCAATTCATCCATCCACCATGCATGGGTGAAAGCGGGTGGATCGACTTGTGAACAGATGATGAAAGCTTATATCTAATATGTTAGCAAATTTATACATAAAAAAAGCTTTGCCTTTTAAAAAGTTTTTAAAAGATATTTTAGGTACAAAAAATGAATAAAAATTGTATTTATCATATTAATTTTATCAAAAATCATAAAATTAATAATACAGTTGTCCAAAAAAGGGGTAAAATTTAAAGGACAAAACTAAAAAGTAAACTAATTGCAAACGAAGGATACACAAGTGGATGACTAAGCAGGTAATGAATCGGGTTCAGGGTCAGATAGAATATCATCTGAATCCAATCTAATCCCTCAAATCATCATCCATCATCCATATATTTTGGGTTTTCACCTGCTTTCTTAAATTGGGTGGAACGAACATCCATCGGGTATGGATGAAATTGCCACCCCCTAAGGGTGTCCTATGTGTTCCCTCTCCTCTATCAAAGGAGAAGCTGAGCGTGTGAAGGGACACACTCATTTGAGCATACTTAAGCAAAATAGAAGTCAGGATTTTCCATTTCTCTATGAGCAAACATTTCTGATGATTATAGTTGTTTAAGTCCCTCTTCAATTTTTCCATTATAGTATTTCTACTTTCAAGCTTCTAATAAAAGAAGTTTCCAATTGAGAATGTTATTTAATCGAACTTTATGTCTTAAATACTATAATTTCTTGATTAAAGTTTTGCTATCCTTAAAAATATAAAAACTTGATCAATGACTACGGTTCGAGGTAGAAAATGGAATGGATCCTTGATGTGCCTGATCTAAGGAAGATGTGGTTAAAATTAACAGTCTTTGTATACTGGAAGTAGAGGAATGACAGGATCCAATAGCCACTAAGTTTGAGTAACGGTCAAAACTTTCTAATTAAGCTTTATTATGTTGCTAAACATGATGGACTTATAGTCGTAGAAAACATAATATTTATGATATAAGTAATAGATTGTGATAATTAGTACCAGTAAATTCATTACAAGAAGTCTAATTAGTTGAAACAAGCATGTTTTCTGAAAATAATCCTAAAATAGCTGTGTCATTTACCCAAATTTTGGGTCTTTTCATAATTTTCAAAAAGTTTTGGGTCGAATGTGCAAAAATGAGCAGTTCAACGAGTATGAAAAAATCAAAGCAATGGTTCAAAAGGTAGTAAAAAAAACAAAGAGTAAGACCTCAAGGTACTAAGAAATTAAGTCAAAAAAATGAGGCTCGGAAAAATCAATGACGCATATGTCAAAGCACTAAAAAGTGAACAACTTATACACGTTTTTTTTTCCAACTTTTTTATTAACCCATGTGTTGTCCTTTTCATGTTGATGAGTGTCTTTTAAAAGTTCTATCACAGTTGGTTCTGTACTAAGCTTCTTAGCCCGTACTTTACGAAAATAAGTTGGGAGAACAGTTTTCAATATTTGTAAAAACTATAAAAATAACTAAATGCAAACGTTAGTTAACCACTTATCGAACATCTCTTTTGGTCATTAAAAGGTATCAAACTGCAAGTATGTAAAGGACCTAAGCCTTCTTGATCACTATTTCGATTTTTCTTCGCTTGTGCACTGATCTTAAGGATTTTATCAAAAGCCGAATATTCTTTAAGTGACTTCCAAGTCGTGTCAGATAGCCAAGCCAGCCTATGATTCTTATTTCTTAACTCCCCAAATGTGTCATTCAATCTACAAGTTCTTTTCTCCTTAAAATTCTTCATAATCTAGAAGTCATGCTCTGAAGCTCAATGGAAACACGTATGTAAAAATAAAAATCAACATAACATATATCATGCTATCTTAGGAAACATATTTATAGTCACGCTAAACTAAGTAAGTTATCTCACCATAAACTCACCAAACCACAAATCCTGCTAGGATTTATGAACTTTACCCCATGATGGCCAAAGCTCGAGAAACTAGCTTACAAACATCTTTGTAATTTCGAACATCACATCAAATGGATAGAAGCTTGTATATAACAAAGATACAGTTAGATATTTTTGTTCATGATATATAGATGGGAAAGTTTAACTTACTCTTTACCATCTAGCTTGATTAGCATCTTATTAGTTGTGCTCCTATGGCTTGATGCATCTTAGCTTTGATGCCGACTTCTTTCTTCACTATAAGTTGGGGTATGGTTGCATTAAATCGGAGTTCCCTAATGGTGTCACTGGGATATAGGAACTGAATTGTTTGACCATAAATGCTCCTATAGGATGAGTCATAGAAGGATTTTGTTATTAAACAAATTCATATCAAATGTGGGAGCATAGAACACTGAGAAATATTTGGTTAAATTGCATGCTTGGAACGTTGTTGGGGTCAACAAAAGGGTTGAAAGGAATCCCATTAGTATTTTGCCCTCCTTGAAAATCATCGTCTTGAGAGCCACTTTGGTTGGTAAGTCCCCTCCCCAATTTGTACTATGCCCACCACCATGCCCATGTTGCATATTTGACATCTTTATGACAAACACAGAATGCGTAGTGATCGAATAATATAATTCAAAACAAATAAACATGTTCAACAAATTAAACCATGACAACTATACGAAATAGGGGCTTGCAAAATCGATTAACCCGAGTTTTCGTTAACGAAAAATTAGTTCATCAGTTTTTTGGTTGAAAAAATTCCAAACCGTAAGTAAACCGAAAATTTTATTTAATCATTTTTTGGCTAACCGAAAATTTAGATTCGCTCAAAATTCGAACTGTAACCAAATCAAAAAAGTTAGTGAATCGGTATTTCGATTCAGTTAACCAATTTTTTTGGTTCGATTACTATTTAACTGTTCACAAATAATAAAAACGGTGTGCTTTCTTACCTAAATTTTTCATTTTTTATGTTCAAAATTTTTTTAAAAAAATCAAATTTCAATTACTATTCATAAATAACAAAACAAAAATGCACCTTCTTATCTAAATTTTTCATTTTTTTATGTTTAAAATTTTTTAATACAACTTCAATTTCAATTACTATTCATAAATAATAAAGTGCACCTTCTTACCTAACTTTTTTAGTTATATGTATAATTATTTGTAAAAAAAATTTGGTTCAATTAACCGAGTTTTCAAACCATCTGAATCGTAACAAAACCAAAATTAAAATTTTTTTTGCAATTCAGTTAACTGAACCAAGTTTTTGGAAATTTTGTTCGGTTAATTGATTTTTCGGTTCGGTTTTCGGTTTCAATTTTTTTTTTTTTGGGCACACCCCTAGTTCTAAAGCACTAAAAATATCCTCATTGAAGAACTACAAGAAGCATACATGGTGAAAGTACTTAAATTGAGTTAATATACAGTTTGATAGGCACTAATCGAGTCATCATCTTCAAGTTTCATTATCATCCTTGTCGTCTTCAAGGTGCACATTTATTTCATCTTCTATTTCTTCATATTTGTCATCCCACTCCTCCTCTTCACTTCCCTCATTTGCATCATCTTAATTAACCTCTTCAATGTCTTCTTCTTTATTCAACAAAATTGTAGGAATTGTCATTCACCGGTGCCACGTGAGACACATCCTCCTCTTGGAATGCAATTGATAAAGTAAATTCATTATTTGCTTTATGTCTAGGTTTGTTTGTCGTGACAACCCATCAATTAGATTTATTTCTTATTCCATTTGGGTACCTCATGTACACCACTTAAGTTGCAGAAGTAGCAAATATGACTGAGTCATACTTTCTATATCTTTGTGTGACAAACAGACATAGTTTGGGGCAACTTGTACCTTGAAGAGTGTTATCAAACCAAACACAACTAAAAAGCACACATTGTTTAAGAGGTTCTTCAAGATATTCAACACGAACAACCTCTTAGAAGATGGCATAATAATCATCATCAAATCCACCTTCTCTGCTTCCTTTCACACAAACATCATAACTGTAAGTCTTTTTCCCTTCACCTTTTTTTGGTGTGTAAAATAGAAATCCATTGACTCTAAATGCGGATCAAGATTCACTTCTCCTAAGAAAGTTGAGCCGAAATTAGAGTTGGGTAATGGGTCGATTTGGGTTGATCTATTTAATGAATGGGTTAATTTCGTGCCAGGCTTACAAATAGTTTAAATTAACTCAAAATTGAAAAATAATACATTTTTAAGCCAAACAGTCAAATCGTGTCGACTTCGGGTCAAATTCGGTTCAATTCGTGTCGAGTTCGAGTTTCTCTCAGTAACTTCGGGTTGGGTGCGGGTCGGGATGAACTTTCCCAACTCTAATCCAAATGATATATGTGTATTTAGCATTCGTCATTGAAGATTTGTACAATTTGAACCTACATACACTATAAAAATAATTTATCAACATGAAAACCATATTGTATAAGATGTTATTGATTAGCTAAATATATATATGATAAGGTCTTATTGTTGTTTTAAATTAAACAACCCTATAAACTTAGCCTGAATCATAGCATCAACTTGCATGTCCATTATAGTTGGATTTTCATCTAGTTTTTGTTGCTTGGATGAATCGTATAGATGTTATTGATTAGCTAAGTATATGTAATAAGATTGAGTTTCATTATATATGAAAGTAACTTACTCGATATAACGTTGAATTTCATCACAATTCAATGAAATGTAAAGGTATATAGTGTGTAACTCTTGATCAATTGCGTACCTATGTTTACGACCTCCTAAAGGAGTATTTTGTGATTTAAAACCTGACAAATTGGTTAGTTTTGTGGGTGGTCATTATAATTCTCATTACGTCAACATCTTATGTGCACTGAAGGCATGTTAGAGCCGAAGTAAGATGAAGAAAACATTGATATATCAAAAACCAGGGTAAACTTCAACCAGTAACCCTTCAAGATATGCTTTGTTTTTAATCTTCTTCTTAAGCCACCCAAAGTACCTAAAATAAAGTATTTTATATAACTACTTTAGTGTAACTCAAGTTTTAGATGAGTGATCAAATTTTAATGTTCTTATTTAGCTTTCAAACGGTGCCTAGGCATGCTTCTTCTACCAAATGTATAAGTGTTCCATGGCATTGAAGAATCATGGAGGAAATACTCCACCTAATTTACGAAGTATGATGCTTATGTTGTATTGCATTTTCTGTAACTTATTAACCCTTAACACTATTGAACAAAGACTTTTGAAGTATTCACTAACTTTATAAGCGGTTCCAATACATCATCTGGTAGGGCGTAGAATGGTATTAGCATAATTGTCTACAGAACCACATCGCAATCATGACTCTTCATGTTTTGAAACTTTATGGACTTGATATCTACACAATTTCCAACCTTTGAGCAATAAGCAACAAGCATTGTTAGCTCTTACGCCCACTTTCACCCCCTTTTTCTTTTATGCAAAGAAAGTGTAATAAAGCCTTTGGTTTTGGTGTTCTTCCATACCATGTTTTAGATTGAGCTCACTCTGATCACACAGACGCTACAAGGAAACAAGTGTTTTGATATAAAAAAAGGTCGTTTCTAAAAGCTGAAATTTTGTTTCTAAACATGTTTGGATACGAATTTTTCGCCATTAAATGTTCATTTTGAAACCCACTAGCACTGATCATATTCTAAAACAAAAATGAATTTTGTTTCAAATAGGTATGAAAATTAAAAATTATATGATAAATATGAAAATTAGTCATTTCAAAATTAGAAAGTTCAGTTCAAATAACAACTAAATTCAGAAACCAAAAACACTTAGTCTCTAATAGAAACGAAAACTTTTCAATTCAATCGGGAAAAGTTTGTTTCAAATAGAAATGGAAATGGTTTTAGCTGCCAATATACAATTCTATGGAGATCCACACCATTATTTATTTCTAAATTATTCTTTCGTAGTGATTACATTTTATGTTCTTAAAATTTCGTCAAAAAGGCAATTTCCTTGTATGTCATAACAACAAAATAAGCAACATATATATGAGCCATATAGGGGCATATACCAGTATATATTCATATATGTAAGATGAGATCCCTTGAATTCCATTACAATGTACCAAAATTCCAAGCACAACCTAAGTTCCAAGTGCATTAAAAATTCGACCACATATAAACCCATGACGTATCTGAAAAATACTCCACATGTCTTGGACGCATGCTTAATGCGAGGGGATGCAATTTGAGCAATTGACCTAAGAGCTTAAACTCCCAAAGAGAGATTTAAGTCTTGCGAAAGTATCTTTTTTGTTTTTAACTTCTTGATTACTCAATGTAAGCTCCTTCGATGTAGCCAGCATAAAGCACTTCTTTTGGCCTTTGCAACCAACTAGACAACTAGGCATAGGTGTAAGATGTCAATGTAAAGGATGAGGAACAAGTAAATGATCTTGACCTTTGATCGAAAGCTGGTGAATAGTTTCCAAGTCCATTAACTAAGCCTGGTTGATGCCTCTGATGACTTGAATAAGAAGTTAGCATCACTAACTTGGGTTCCCTACTATGAAGTATTAAGCTTTAATCATTGAAACTTTATCTACGACTGTGACCGAAAATTAGATGCAAGATCAACATAGAAAATTAGATACAAAAGTAAGAAATGAATACTAGATACGCATCATTAATCGTTCTTCTTTTCAAAAAAGCATTAGAAAGATCATTTTTCAAGAAAAGTTGAGTTATCTCTCTATTTACAACTCCAAAACTGTGAGTGAAGCTGTGACTGAACACTTTCTCCTTGTTCACGACTAAGTGAGGAACCTTTTTACTTGAAGATACCAAAGCAAAGATTCAATCTGGATCATAAAGCTGGCCAAACCTTAAGGATATAATATAGTTCTAGAGAATAGGACGCTAATGAAAAACTATTTTGAATTTCGGTTATAAAATAAATACCAATACATCACTTGAGAAGATCATACACCAAGTTAGATACAGTAAATAGCTCAAGTTAATTTGCTTAGATAAATTAGAATAAAATTTTCTATATGAGTTAAGTGAGAAAATTTCCTACAACCGAATTTTAATATGTTTTTATTTATTTTGTAGGAACTATGAAGATTCGAATAAAATAAATAAGAAATAAAAAATTCTTGCAAAAGGAGACGAAGGAAGAAGTGTTGGACCTTAAAAACAAAAGGACAAAAATGGCTCAAAGGCTCGGCGCAGGCTCTCTCAAAGCCGGCCTGCAGCCTTTTCTCTCTCCACGTCGGGCTCGTTTCTCTCTCGCCAAGCCCAGTGACCAAGATGTTTCCTTGCTGTTTCACATTTTTTTTTTCCTTCTCAACCATAACCGACTCCCCCCCACCCCTCTCTCCATTTAATCATGTCATTCATTCCCTTCATTGATCACCATTAATCCTAATCGTTGCCCTCCACTCTTATCACCACCATTAATTCGACAGTTACAAGTCCATAATTGAATATTAACTAAAGCAATGAAGAGCTTGGGGTTTCGATTTTGCTATAAAAAGAGGGCTCCATACTGATTCAAGGAGGATAGCCTAGTTTTTTATTAGTTTCAGTTCTTCAGTTTTTCTTCTTCTTCATTTTTTTCAATTTTAGATTTGAAAAAGTAGACTGCCAATTCATTGTAATTCGCTTGGGATTCGACTAGAAATTTACAGTTTAAATGACATATTCGTTTTGGTTGTGGCTACAGTTCAAGTTCATATTGAGCTGAGTTTTTGGTTTGGGGAGATTTAGTGGCTCTGGTTCTTGTCAACTTCTTGAGTTGAGTAGAGAATGGAGGTCTATTGCAATTTTGACATTCCAGTTTCTAACTATTTAGTGTTGTATACAATTCTTGTTCTCTTCTATCTTGATCTTTGCATCAGATTACCATAAATTTTGGTAAAACCAAATGCTTATATATGTTAGATTGTTAGTTTCTCTTTAAGAGATCTAATTTCATAATCCATCCCTAAGGATCGACACCCGTAAATGCTACAGCGATAAACCGTGCACTTGCAGAAAATTACAACATGATTTCCTGGCGGACAACTCTCATGCATTAACTGCATCACGTCATTGAAACAATTTTGAAGCATGTTGTAGTCAAATTTGATACTCATCAATCTGACAAAATTTGATAGTTCAGTTTGATTTACTACACCCATTCCAGAAAGCCCTTTGAGCTACTTCAAGCATATCATAGAATGCTTGAACTTGTGCATTTGGTTGCTTACATGCATTAGCTTCATTAGCAATCATGGAATCATTCACCATTGCTCCAACACAATCCACAAATGGTTTAGTGTTATCAAAGTAAATAGGGCTCGAAACCATATGCTCATACATGTTTTGTGGCCAGTTATTTCCAAAGCTGCCATATTTAGGAGGCTCTATCTCCAACGAGACATCCAATACTAATAGCCTTTAAGAAAACCATTTGTGATGCAAGTATAGTTTTATATCATCAGATTCTCTATAAGCTCTATTATGTCATTTGGCATAGGGACATCTATACTGCCCATTATTTATGAACTTCATTTGACTTCTTGTAAATTGATCAAATAATTCAACTCCTAAAAATTCTTATATATATCATTTTCTACCCTACCAAAAAGCTTGTATACAACCACTTCCAATGGGTGGTCCATTCATATTATCCACTCTTCACCATAAAAATGTAATTATAAATAAATCTTATATATAATCATGTACATAATTATTACATTCATTTAATAGCTAAATGGTTTATTTCTAATCATATTATTTCATTGTACACTTTCTTCAATATACAATAGAGAATAATAACATATTATGACAATTAGGTCAGGATTTAAATCTATTTGAATGAGTGAAATTGCAATCTAAAATTGTGACATTCACAGCGACAATAACGATATTCACAGCAACAATAACATGATTTTTCCTTTTCGCGATATGTTTTCTTCTATGACCCATCTCCTTCATATTAATCATCTACAAATATTACAACCTAAAATATGAACACTGCATATATTTTTATAATCCAAATCATATATACCAACATGAACATTCTAACATTTACAATCTAATAATCCAATAATTCATTAATCATTCACCGCTTAACCGAACCATAGTATAAGTCAAACTATCATTTGACCGAAGGATTATCTTTCATATTCTCATCATTAACATTAAATTTTACGAAATTAAAATTTAGCTAATGTACAATATCAATTAAAAACCGCACTCTTTAACATCAAATTAAAATATAATTTTAAGAACAAGTTATGTACTAAATAGCTAACATCAATAACTAGCTATACAGACTATCAAATTTATAAATTAATATCATCAAAATATTATTAATACTTAACAATAATTAAGAAATAACAAGCCAATATCAAATTCACAAATCAATATCAACAAATAACATATTATATAATTAATTAACTACAATCTAACTAACTAATAACATATCTTACACTTCCGATTTTTTACAACTATCACTGATATGTATCCTTCAGCATATCCAAAATCAACATATTTTCACAAATTATTCAACATATATTCTTATACTATGTAAATGTCACAAATTACCAAATTATATGTCAAATTTCACGAATCTACTGCTAAAATCATACAAAATGACGTAGAATTCACTTACTTGAAAATTTTCAGGTCAATTTTGCCACAAATGGCGATAGAGGCCTAGCGGTGGAGGGAGGAATGGCGACGGCAGCAGGAGGACGGCGTGCACCCTTCTTTCTCCAAAGCTTTGGTGAGAAATCGCAAAATGAACGAAGTGAATAAAGCACATCTTGGAGGCTCTATTTTACTTTCCGATAGAATTTTTCATCGGAAGTCCATTGGAATAAAAAATTTTTGAATTCCAACGGACTTCCGATGAAAAATTCCGTCAAGAAGTTCAAAAATTTTTAAAAGTCGTACACCTGGCGAAAACATGATTAGAAATAATTTAATTTTTTATGACGCTTTGACAGAATCTTCTATTGGAATAATGTAGAAATTATGGTTCCAATAGTCATCAGTCGGAGAGTCCGTCGGTTAGCTTTATCTGTCAGATGTTCTATCGAAATCTAGGCGGACAAGTCATGTTTGTCTGAGATTCCGACTGATCCAAAGTCCGTCTGAATAATCCATATGAAAAATCCAGATTTTTAGTAGTGAAAATTCTCCATCATGAATCATAAGATCTCTAATTTTAAAATTTGAGTATAATACCACCAGCATTTAGGAGTTGTTTTAGGCCTATTAGATGCTTTTTCTCTGTAAATAAAAGTGATGGATCCTATTAATCCAAAGACAATTCTTTTTCCTTGCAATGTGCCACATTAACTTGGCGACAACAACGATTTCCCATTTAATTGGCCTATCTTTGATGTCCACATACCCCCGTTTTCAGGTAAACATAAAGTACTCTGAGCTATAAGGGGCTGTCCGCTATGATCTGCATATGAATTCCATAGGAACAACTTGCATATCTGATCAACATTTTGCACCACACAATATTGGGCAACAAGAAAGATTTGGTCCCAGTAAGAAAACATATTCAACAAATTAGTGTTTATGAGTTGCGCCTTTATAGCATAAAACCATCTTACAAGTCAGTTGTTTCTCCTTGCAGTGATCCCCTCAACCAAAAGTTGGCAATCACCTCTACTTAGTCTCTGGCACTTAACTTGGACTCCTGAATATTTGAAAAAAAGTTAACCATCCTTGAACGCAGTTATGTTTAATAGTTGCTTCTCAGTCTCTTCCTTAATCCCCGCAAACACAATTTGTGATTCATCATGATTGGATTCTAAACTACAGCACTGGGAAATGTATTGGAATGCAACCACTAACCTTCTAACACTCATCACATCAGCCTTACGAAAGAGTTATTGGTTATCAAGAAACTTAAATTGCAGAGTTGAACTCCCTACCAACTTGAATGTTATATAGGGCCTTGTTGATTTGTTGCAATATTTTAATGCACGAGTTACGTACTCCATCACTATAACAATTAGTAAAGGGGGCATAGGATCCCCTTGCCTTAGCTTTATTTTGCTTCCAAAATTACTATGCATAGTTCCATTGAGGCTTATGGATAACATCGCATGAGTTATGCAAGTCACTACGCACTTAACAAACTTGGAAGGAAATCCAAGAGTATTGACAGAGGAAGCCCTCTACAAATTTTTCATACGTGTAATAGCCCTTTTTTAGGTCAACTTTCATTATGCATCTAAAGAAAATAATCTTTCTATGATATCATCTCACTAAGTTCTCACAAGTCATAACATCAGGCGTAATAGACCTGCCTTCAATAAAGACATCCTGAGAGTCATTGATCATACATGGCAACACAAGTTTCAATCAATTGGAAATAAGCTTAGGGATATACCTGTATATGGTGTTACGACATGCAATAGGGCTAAGGTCATGAACAGGTCTAGATGGATTAGCCACTTTAGGCACCATAGCAAAATCCTTCTTAAACAATTTGCCAATTTTGAAAAAAATCCCTCACAACATCATTGCGAGTTACCTCCTAGCTGGACTTAAACAACAGAATTCTATAGCAACCTGGCTTCTTCAATTCTAGTGATCAATGCTAAACAATGTAGCTCTAATTTCCTCATCTCTGACTAGGTGAATAAGTTGCACCTTTTGTTCCTAATTGAGACAAGGGCTTTGAAGGATAACCTCAAAAAATTACATGGAACCTTCTCCTCTAGTCCCTTCAAAATCAGAGAAATGTTACACTAAGATGTCAGCAATCTCCTATTAGGCATGAGTCAATGTTCCATGATCATTTTGCAATGTTTTAATTGCCATCGAGTAATTATCTAAACCATGCTTGCATAAAAGTGTGCGCTATTCTGATCTCGTTTGTTCAACCATGTTTCTTTAGAAAATTCCTTTTCAGCCTTCGTTATAAAGTGATGATGGGTCAAATCTTATTTTTCCTTCTCATATAAGTAAACTGTAGAAGAGCTTGCATGTATGACTATCTAAATATTCTCCAATCACAGTTGGGCTTCCAATAACATTACCTATATATGTCGGTAATACTGTTGATTCAGGATTCTCAAAGCCGCCTTTAGAGCCTTCAACTTCTTCACAAATCTAAACATAGTAGTACCTTCCAACCTTTAACGCCAAACCTCTAAAATAACCTTTGATAATGTGAACACGACGCCCACATATTAAAGAATTTAAAATGACTTTTTCTAACCATAATACCCTGTTCATGAACCATCAATTGACAATGATCAGATATCCCTTTGAGAGAGACTTCATATTCTATGCTGGGAAATGCTGTAAGCCCTTCTCTATTAGCAAGCACCCTATTATAGCAAATTCTAAGAGTCCCTTACTTGTTGCTCCAAGTATGTTGAAATCCTCTTAATCTCATCTCCTGAAGGCAGCTATTTTTTGTGAACTCACAGAAATCTTCAATGTTAAAAACTTGCATTCAATCACCGCCAATCCATTTCATCAATCTTTGGAAGACTATTAAAATCCCCACCTACAATCCAACTATCATATTCCATTCCGTCTGTAAAGGTCATCGCATTGAACAAGTCTTTGAGTACCATCATTAGGCCTACATTCTGTTGCGACATATTTACGCCATGTTCTTTTCGTGGATAAATGCTCCCATTCTACTCCTCCCCACTCCTTCCCACTCCTTAAAATAATTAAGTACTACTCTTAGCACTCCGACCCATTTTTATTATGACTTTTATTATTAATCTTAAAAAGTATTATGGTTTTAACTATTATCATCAATTATAATTATTATTAATAACAATTAGTATGTTGATTAATGATTATTTTTGTTATTGAATAATAATTATTATTATAATGATTATTTTTAATTAAAATCATTATTAATTAAAAATATTAACAGTAATTATTTTCAATATTAGTGATAATTAATTATCAATTAATGAATTATTAACTAATGGCTATTAATCTTAATAACTATTAATACTAATTATTATTAATAATATTAATACTTATTATTATTATTAATATTACTAATTATTTTTATTAATATTTACTATGATCAATACTAGCAATTATTAATTATTATTATTATTATTATAAATATTAAAATTATTTTAATACATAGTAATAATAATTAGGAATATTTATAATAATTATTATTTTAATTTGTACTAATTTTCATTAATAATAATAATTATAATAAATATAATAATTATTATTAATTACTAATAATTATTAATATTAACATTGATATAAATATTAATTTAATATTAGTGATTATTATTAATTTTAAAAATTTTAAGATTATGATTATTCATATTAATAAGAACTATTCTTGTAATTATTATTGTTAGTTAGTATTAATATTAATAATTATTTTTATTTATTATTATTTTTGTTATTAAATAACAATTACTATCATTATAGCAATTATTACAAATTATTAATAATTAATAATATGATTAATTATTTTTAATATTAATAATAAGTTTTAATTTTAAATAATAAATAATATTTATTGATATTAATAATTATTCTCAATAACAATAACTATTATTATTCTTAATATTATTAGTTATTATTTTTATAATTATTAATTGTAATTGATATTAGAAGTTAGTAATTTTTATTATTGTTCATATTAGTATTAATAATTATTTTTTTATTAGTAATTATAATAATAATTTTTAATATTAATATTAATTATTATTCTAATTATTGCTAATAATCCTTAATAATAATAATCATTACAATAATTATAATTATAATAATAATTATTATTATTGATATTAATAATTAATAATAATTAATATTAACATTGATATTGATATTAATAATTATTATGATTAATACTATTAATTATTGTGATTATTCTTAATATTAATAAGAGTTATTATTTTAATTGTTATTGTTAATTATTATTAATATTAATAATTATTATTAATTATTCATTTTTATTTTTATTATTAATAATTATAATTCTAATTAGTATTAATTAATATTAATATTAATTATTATTAATTAATAATTGCAGTAAAAATAATTATTTTTAATATAATAATAATTTTTAATTATTATTAGTTAATTAGTTATTAAATAATAATTATTAATATTAAAAATTATTAATATTAATTAATATTACTAATGACATTAATAATGATTATTATTGTTCTAAATATTATTAATTATTATTGTTAATTATTAATATTAGAAATAATTTTATTGTAATTATTACTAGTATTCATTGTTAATGATAGTAATAGTTATTATAATAATTATAATTATAATAATAATTATTATTCCTCTTGATATTGGTAATTAATAATTGTTATTAATATTTATATTAATGTTAATATTAATACTGATTATTATTATTAATATTAAAAATTATTATGATTATTATTATTAATATGAATAAGAGTTATTATTGTAATTATTATTGTTAGTTATTATTTTATTATTAGTTAATTATTATTATAATTATTATGTTACACAAATTGTTAACATAACTAATATCAATACTCCCACTTTATTCCATTCCTTTCCACTCCTTCTCGCTCTCATATACAAGAAACCACTCCTACCCACTCTCATCTACTTTTTTCACTCCTTTTCATTCCACATCTGCAATATATCCACGAAAGAACATGGTCTTATATGAGCCGTTTAGGCCTTTAGCATTCCAGAATCCTTCATTATCTATGGTCCTTGTTGAAGGAGCTGAAGCTATTATGCAAAATTAACCCATAAAGGTAGTTACATATATAAGGTGCATGTTTTATGAGTTAAACAGACATAGGGAGGAAGTATCATTTTGATGTCTATGACGTTCCATCTTACATATCCTCAGAATGTCTATTTTCATGTTGAACATACACCTCATGTTGCTGTCCAAGTAATGGAATTGGTACCTTCATTCTCCATGATTTTTTTAACTATCTAAAATGTTAAATTAATGTATTTCCATGAATTAAACATATATTCTATTATAAAGAAGATATGTACACAAAAAATGAAAACGGGTTACAGATAAAAGTAATGTAATGTAATTATTGAGCAATTTGGGAGATTTATTAGTTAACGACTTTGCTAAAGAATTTTAATTTATTTATTCATTGGTTTGCTTGCTTAACAGTTGTGTTTTTTGGGAGAGGGGGGCTCCCATTTGTGTGGGGGACTGATGGTCAAGTGGACAGTCAAGAGACAAAAGAAGTTGGTCGTGACTAGTGCTGTGTACACGGTACACCAAACTTCTACATTATGTAGTAAATTTTCGTCTTTTTTTAAAAAAAGAAGAAAACCTGGTTGTGTAGTCATAATTTAGGTTTCTGTTAGTATTATATTGGGGCATGGGTGTGCATTGTGATGATTGAAATCACTGTCATGAGCATAAACAACTTGGAACTTGGTTGTCCTTTTCCCGCTTTGGCACTTTGTCAAGAAATAAAGAAACAAAATCAACCTTTTCACTACCGCTTTCTGTGCTTCTGCTAATTTTTATTTATTCATCTACTTATTTATTTATTTATTTATTTATTTATTTATTTATTTATTTGTGGGGTGGCATTTCTCTTTTAGTGTTGCTTTAGATTATCAATGTGGCTTCAAATTAATTAATCTCAATTCTCAAGCCGCTTTTCTTTTGATGGATTAAAGTTCAAAATAGCTCATTGTTGCACTTGCACTTGTAAGATGCCTCCGCAAACTGGCGAAAGTCGCTGAAATTTTTATCAATTGTTATTGAAAGGCTTGAACGATAAAAACGGCCCTAAGCATCAACTTATTAATCAGACTGTACTTTCTAAATTAGAAGTTAGGTTTTGATACTTAAAAAAGATTTTTTTTTTTGGGGAAATTTATTTTTGAGTGTAGATAGACCCTAAGGTTAGGGAAGACAATTATATTCGCGTTTAAGGCACATGCTAATTCGATCTAAGACAAAATAATCGTATTTGAATTTGAGAAAAAAGAAATTCGAGTCTGAGTCGAATTCGAATCGGATTCGGAGGAAAGGTAGCATCCGATCCGATGATCAATCTGATCTGACTATTTTATTAAATAATTAAAATTCAAATCTAAAACTTTACAAATTTAAAGTCTGCCCTTCAAGTTCAACATCCTCAATTTTTGATTTTAAATTTTTATTTTACAAATGCAAATTCTACCCACCAAATTCAATTATACGTCATAACATCAACCCTCATTAGTCACTTAGCCTATCTCTCTCTCTCTCTCTCTCTCTCTCTCTCTCTCTCTCGGTCTGATGTCGCGGTCGGCCAATTGGGATGTGCCCAACTCTCCATCGCTGCACATTGGCGTCATTTGACTCATTGTCAATCTCCCATGACCTAGTATTAAATGTCCAAATATTTGGCTGTTACGATAGAAAGGCGCATGCTATTGTATCGATATGTAGATTGAATAAGTTTGAACAGAAAAACACAATACAAAGTTGTTTTGGGGAAAAGAAATCGATTTGGATCGGATTAAATCCGATTCAGATCTGATCCGACTACGATTTGATCCGACTCGGATCAGATTCGGAGGTTCCCTCTGGTCCGCTGGATTATATTTGGATCAGATTTTTGGATCTGAAACGTAATCAAATTCGGATTCAAATGACTCAACATCCAATCCGAATCTAGTCTGTTATCATCTCTATCTAAGGCTTATAAGAACTTATATTTACATTTACAAAAATATACTAATATAATGTAACTGATTTATTTTAGATTTTATTAGTAAAGTCTCTATATTTTCATATTGGTATGTTTCGCCTAATTACATCAAGTTATGTTAGTGCAAATTCGACATATATTTTGTTTAGTGTGTTCAGAATGGTTGAGCACTCCCGGGAAATGCATTCCACACGCGGGCCCCACATGTCATCTGTCTAATTGTCATAGGAAGTTCAGGACAATGACACGCGGGTTGGAGCTAGGAAGTGTTCCCACCAGGCGGGCAGTCCTTTTTTTTAATGTGTTTTTAATTTTTTCTTTTTTTTTGGTAATATATATTTTTTACATGATTGAAAAAAGGAATTGTGTGTTATAAGGTGGATTCATATAAATGTTTTTAATAATGATTCAAATTAGAGTTCTACAGGTTGAAAAAGTAATGAAATGTAAGTTTTAAAAAATTGAAACTTTTGCAAATATGGTAAATTTGAGTTCCAAAAAATGAAACTATAATTGAGAATGCTATAGTCTAATTATTTCCTTTTTGAGTCATCTAAGCTAGGACATTGGTAGCCAAAGAGTGTGCCCATATAAGGGCATGCTAAACACTGTTTAAAAAATAGGTACAAAGTATAAAATTAATTAAATTAATTAATTGATAATGTTTTCAAAGGCATAGCATATATAATCAATGTGAATTAATCCTAAATGTTTATGTCAGTTATGTGAATTTAGTAAGAATTGTCGTATGTAATTACTAGTTTTGATTTGCACACAATGTGTGCAGATATATAAGTTTTTCCTAATAAAATTATTTTCGATTTGCACGCGATACACATATGAGTGTTTTGATTTGCATGCACCATCTACGGATCATTATATCGTAGTTAAAGAAAAACACCGTCTACATTGTTTTTCCATTTTCGCATGGGAAGACCATTTTTTTGTTTGGCCAAAGATAGTCTTTTTTTTTAATGTAAAAAAAACCTAATCTTAGCTTCACATCTTTTCCCTCATAACAGTGGGTGTCGACCTATTACGTACATCTGTTGCAAAATGGGAATAAATAATTTATGATTAAGGTATATTTATGACATACACATTATTAGTTGGTAGCATTATAAGAATTTCTTTAAAAAAAATTATAAATAAATGAATCTAAGATTGGGGTAAAATGGTTAACGTGTAATAATAAGGATCTTGCATTGTGTTATGACATAGTCTGAAATTGCAAGCAATATATGCATTGTTCAATTAATTACCTATAGGATTTTAATAAAAACACAATATAAAAATTAAAAGTTTGGAAAACACATACTTAATCTGAACTCGACCAACTATTTATAAATCAAAGTTGGCCAAATAAGTATGAAGTACAATATTTTGCACAGTAAATGAATCAAAATGAAATATATAAATAGCTAAATTCATCTTTTTTTTGTGTGTGTGTGTGTATATATATGTATGTATGTGTGTGTGTGTGTGTGTGTGTGTAT
>JAKOGI010000599.1:265000-498684 GCA_029747015.1 Carnegiea gigantea | reverse complement strand
ACCCCTCCCCCCCCCCCCCCAAAAAAGGAAGAAGGTGGGAAACATAAGAGCAAATGACAAACTATAATCTAGAATAATATCGTTTTCTTGAATTTTGCACCCTAATGGTGGTGAGACAAAGCAAACCCACTCTAACATCGTCTCTATCTGAAGAAGCTCTACACTTTTCTGTTTGGATTTTATGGTAAGCATTGCAAGTGCCAAGAGATCAGTAGGCTTTATGATCTCATTGGCTTAGGGGATTCTGACCAAAGAAAGAAGGCAAGTTATCCAGAAGGGTGTTAATCTTGCAGTTACTGTGATCAGAAACAGTTGCTGATAAGTCCATGTGAACTCATTAGCAGAATAGTAAAACCCCCACACCCCTTCCCCCTCTTCTAACTATAAAATTTGCCCCTCATAATTTCAGACAGGAATATGGCAAATCTATCAGCAAAAATCTGACCTATCTTACAACAAATATAATTTTCCCTTGAAAGGTACTGAACAAGAACAAAGCCTGCAAAAGACTTATCGAGACCTAGCAATATAACCTTTGTTCAATAGTAGATAAGGACAAATCATTTATTGCTAATATGACAAATATTCAGTAGAAAGCAACCCTTCCATGGCCATTGCAAAGACAAAACCAGAGAAGATATGATGCTGGGCTTACAATCAGGCAAAATCACCTGAATGATAAGTATTGTCTATGCCTTTACAGCAAAAAGGATATAGTAACACTAGCCTCACATCAGCTTTTAGCGAACTGCAAGAAAAGTACATAGGCAACCGCTATTTGAAATTTGATTGCCAACCTTCTGAAGTTACAACAGGGTAGCACAGGTGGCAAGTTGTCATGAAGAACCTTACAGATAAGATCATTCACGAAGTGACTCGAGCTGTTGATTCTTTTCTTTAGGTTACTATGTTCTGCTAGGGTTACCGCAAAAATTTTTAAATAAGAAAAAAAAAATCATACCTTTTTACCCATCAAGACACCAACAGCATATCCTGTAACTTGAGGGGGCACCCATTGAGAGGACAACGTCTGGGGAGCAAGAAAGAGATTTTTGTTGAGATTTTAGACAATTCCAGTGAAAACTACAAGCAAAACAGGAATAGAGCTATAGCATAGGAATTCTCACTACAAAACATTAGGTTACTCAGCAAGCAAGGTAATGGAATGCAGTAAGATTGCCAACAGAACTTAATCATTTGATCATAGGAATAGCTCCAGGACATGAATACAATGTAGCAGGGGGAAGGGAGGAGGGGCTGATACCATTTCCCCCCAATCCCTTCACTATTGTAGTCACATTTATATTTCTGCCTAAGACACATAATATGCAACTTTCCCAGCTGAATTCTCCTGCCCCTTCTGGTAAACCATTTTAATAAGAATATGCCTTATAATTCATAGAACAGGTCCTTGTGGAATGAACAGGTGAGGACATGCTAAGGATATGCCCATACAAGGTATTGATAGATTTCCTTTATACCTAGTAATCCTCTATGCAAGTCAACGCAACAAGGCAATGATTCAAGCAACAGGCCACCAAATAATAAAGCCACCTGATTTCATGTTTTAGATAGATCAGTCATTCAAATCTCCCTGGTTCCTTCCCTATCCACGCCCACCACCACTGGTAAAAGAAGGTAGAATGCAATACAACTCTAAAACACAAACAATGCCAAATAAGCAAATGCTAGGAGCAATTCCATACCCCAAGAGTCCTACCTAGGTAGGGTGAAGGAGGAGCTAGATGTAACAACCCTATCCTCAATTGCAGAGAGGTTGGTTCCATTATGTTTGGATTGAGGGAACAGCTATTTAACCCACTTAGCCTTTGTTTGACAGATGGAGAACATTTCACCCTCTTTCACCCCCATCATCTTAGTTTTTCTTTCCCAAATTGGGGTGAATGGGTTGTGGGACTATTTTTAATCAATTTATGATCCTTCCCCTCCTGTCTCCTCCCCAATAAATCCAAACAAGATGAAGGCTAATCACCTCCCAGGTTCTCCCCCCCCCCCTTTCAGTTAATCTCCCTTCCTTTCCCCTCTATACAGTCCAAACAGCGGGTAAAGCAAATGCTTGGAATTTAACTGATCGCCTCTCTTGCTACCATTTGATCTTCATACCAATCTTTGTTCTATCAACCAGTTAAAATTGTTCTTGTATCTTGTTCATGAAATTGAGAAAAATAAATAAATATCTGTTGAGATTGCTAATTAACTTCACTTTGGTTCATAAATTGAGTTTACAAAGCCAATGCCATTCTCATCTAAATAAGCAAAGACTACTCAATATACAAAGGGAAATAAAAGGCTCTTTTTCAGCCCCTTGAAAACCAACCTCCTGCTTCATTTTAGCAGCATTAGGGGCATCAGGATTGTAATTATCAGAATCCGTATCGATTAACAAATCCACCTCCAATTCTGCGCAATTCGGCTTCACTCTTATCTTGTAGCAAACAAACAAAAACAAGACATAGCAATTACTCATTGCTTCAACCAAATAATCAAAACTAACCCATGAACTACTACTCAAAATTGTCACTCTAGTACTATCTCCATACCTCAGTGCATCTTTGATCCAACTCATACGGTCGCCACAACGGCCTCAACGGATATTGCAACACGTACAACTACAAAAACAATTCAAATACAAAAACAAACTCAATTCCAATTGAACTTCCACATCAAAATTACCACTTCGACGTCATTTTCATGATTTTAACTCTCACCTGAGCGTCGGTATCACTAGGACTGAAATAAACATCATATTCCGCAATAACATGATCCTCTTCAACAACCTCATCTACCTCCATACCATCACCATTCATCTGGAAAATTTCTCTCTCCTCTTGTTTAGGCTCGGCACTACCAGAAGGATGACCATCTCCGCCACCGTCGACGTCCATGACGGCGGAGGAGAGAGGCTGAGACTCCTCCTCCTTCTTGACAACCAACACCGGCGCCGGCGGAGCAGCATCTTGCGCAGGCGCCGGCTCCGGCTTCGGCGCTGGTGCTTCCGACTTAGGCTTCGGCGGCTGCTTAGACTTGGGTTGGAATTTCGATTTGGGTGCGAACCTTGAGGGTTTTGCTGGTGCTTCATTTGGCTCGTCTAGGGCGTCCAAGTCCATCGTCCCTGTCTCCCTCAACTGGCGAACTGCAGAAGGCTGTGTGATTCATGTGAAGAGGTGCCTAGGCATCAGGTTTTAATAGGTTGTCGACTCTTCTGTCCCACATTGGTCTTTAGGAACCTATACACTAGCTTTTTAATGAGAGCAAAACGAGCACCCAGGCCGCTCTGGGGTTGCAGGACGAATCGATTGGGCCTCGAATGACTCTTGGGACCAGGAAAGTCCCCGGGCCATCTGCCTCAGAGATGTAGGCCTGGAAACAGCGTGTCTCTGAGTTGCGGGTCCTGTTCTGCACTCTTGTGGAATGGCTGAGACCGTGGTCGGAGCCTAAACGGGCCTCCGCCAGATATTACTCGGCCGATACTCCACAGCTATTCGCTTGGGCTCTCTGTAGCCTGAACTGATCGGGGCTTACACCCTGCGATCCACCTTTTCTGTTATGCAACTGGATGGCTCCCCCCCCCCCCCCCCGGGGGGCTCGTCGATGTTGTGGTCGGCAGCAATGCTTTGACCAGCATTTGACGTTTTAATGAAAGTCAGTGGGAAGGGGGAAAAAAAGGAAAATTAATCTTTTTTTGTGTTCGGTTCAGAGAAAATCACAAAGAAAAAAATATGGAGGCAAATTAAGCGGAAAATTATTGAAGATAAGTGATGAAATTTTCCTCATAAAATTGTGAGGGAAGTTAGAGAAAAGTTTCCAAAAGAATTCTCGATCTTCTCCAATCTCGCATTACTTAGATGAATAGATATGATTCAAGTAATTCAACATTTAAATTTCTCATTCAAATTGTTGTGTTTTCCACTCAATCCAAACAAGAGGAAAACAACTCACTTTCTTTCTACTTTTTTTTTTTCCTTCACATTTTTGTTCTTTCAACTTTTCTTTCCATCAAATTTTCTAAAAATCAAATGAACCCTTAGGGCCCATTCTTTTCGTTGGTAAAGTGGGTTGGTAAAAGGATAAAGTTGGTTGAAGTAGATTGAAGTTGGTAAAAATGATATTTTATGTTGAATTGGGTTGAAGTTAGTTGAAGTAGATTGAAGTGGGTTGAAATTGATATATTTTTATATGACGGGTTGACGTTGGTTAAAATAGTAAGAATAAAATTTTGAAGGATGTGGATTAAAGTTGGTTGAAGTGGATTGAAGCGAGTTGACGTTGGTTGAAGTAGATTGAAATTTGTATTTTTTTTATTGAAGTGGGTTGAAGTTGGTAAATTAGAAAAGACCAACGAAAAGAAGAGACCCTTCGTATTTGACAACTTAGTGTTCGAACTAGGATTTTAAGTAGATTTTAGTATTTCCAGCAGCGTTTCTGAAAAGTTAGTAACATTAGTTTTTGACATTCAAAAGTAGCATTTCATATTTTAAGTAAATTTTTAGTATTTGGTATAGTGTTTAGACTATAATTTTAAGTAACTTTTAGTATTTCAAATAGCATTTCTGAAAAGCTACATGGTGCCACCAAGGTTCAAAAACAAATTGCCGTATCAGATTTTCAGCTTCTTTAGAAGGCTGCCGTCTAAGGCAGATAGCTTGCTGTGGGGATTAAGAAGATTTGAGTGATGTTGAAGTGTTATGCGGTTGGAATGAGAAGCATAGATTGAGGAGTTGTGACTTGATTTAGATGAGAAGAAATGCTGACTTTGATGTGTTATTTTGGATTTTGGGGTGCTTATGAATAGTACTGATTATGGTGGGTAGACTTTTGTAATTTGTACCATGTGCTAATTGTCATGCCTTAATGTTAGTATGTAATTATGCTTTCATGCAGATGCTTTTCATTGACCAGCCAACTATGGACTTCTATGGTGCTTTCCTCTCCCTCTTTTTCTTCTTTTTCTTTGGAGGGGGGAGGGGGGCATTTCACTTTAGCATACTCAATCTGGAAAACCGTGAGACATGGCAATTTAACAATATAATAAGATTGACATCTTTCCCTCAGGAGAAAAAGAACGCCTCGAAAGAAAACTTATATGACTTAATTCAAAAGGAAGGATTTTCATTGGCTTGACTGTGTACATTGTCCCCTTTTTTAACCCTAAATTGACGAAAATAACGGCATTTTCCATCTTAATTTCCCATGGGCTTTACCTTATGGGAAAAGCAAATTTGTTTATAGAAGTTTGAATGAACTCCATAATTTTCAGGTTCTCCTATTAATAACTGGATGAAGAGGAGGGGCAGGAGGATACACGTGAGTACACCTGTAATTGAAGAATCGATTGTCCCTCGAATGAATTGAATGGCTCACAAATTGCTGATTTTGTTCATTTATTTAGTTTTTTTTTTTTTTAAATCAAGGTTTACAAATGGTTGATACAAACATAAAGTATAAAACATATATTATATCAGAAAAGAAAAATAAGATGTATGTAAGTAAACTTAAACACTCGCACAGTTAGATCTTAGATGCAACTGTTGCCTAGAAATATTATGTCTTTCAACCTCAAATGATGAATGCAATATCCGTACCTATATTAGAGCATTAGGCGATAGACATAGATGCTTGAGGCGAAATGAAGAGTAAAAGCAACATATATTGTATACTTGTATAATGACAAGATCCATTGACAGACTGTTTGCTTGCCAAGCATGATCCCCCCCCCCCCCCCAACAAAAAAAAAACCCAAACAAATGCAGTTGGCCTAGCATGCCCCGCCTTTGCAGCCTGGTAGCAGCTGGTTTTGACCCTAGATTAGATAAGGTGTAAGACGAGGATCAGAGCGATGTGGCAGACCAGATCGAGCTCCCAACGCTCTACACCCACAAGCTGCCTGCCATAGTAAAACAGTGCAGAGTGAGCATACAGATTCACAGTCTGAGACCTCTGTCTACTAGCTTGTACATTTGAAAATGTTAAATGCCTCTTCATCGGTGTACTTACTACTTTTGCAGCAAATGCCAACATCCTTTCTGGTGGCATATCTGCACATAAAGCTACAGAAGACATAGAATCAAATGTTAGTGATGTAATGTAAGAGTGTTGCACTGAATTTTCTACGAACATTAACTGGAGCAACTTTGGCAAATGGATCGATGGGGTGTCCCTGGGCTGTTTTTTCTCTTTTTTTGGGGGGGGGGGTTGCGGTTTGAGGTTAATATAGTAGTAGAGGAGGGTTTCTTCCCCGGGGGGGGGGGGGGGAAGCTTTTGTTCATTTTTTCACAACTTCAGATGAAAATGGGCAATGAATGCTTTGTAACTCCCAAGTCCATAGGAAATAGCCTCTTCCATGCAAGGCTGCCTACATGTGACTTCCTTAGAGCCTACCTAGGCGGTATTCAAAAGGCAATAGCTTAGTTTGATTTGGACAAATTTCAGGAAGATTGAGTTCAGATAAGGTCCAATTTGACCAAAAATCGAGCAGCATTATTTCAGGTCTAGCTTGCAGTCTTGATTTTGAATAGAATAATCAGATATGGGTCGATTTTGTTACATCCATGCATGAAATAAACATGGTAGTGATGGTATGGCATAGTTCTACTGGGCTGATTTATTGCCATATCCCCTTCAATTGCCTTCGTTTTGCCAATCTATGCTTCCTGATCTCCGATACTGAAACAAGGAAAATGCTGAACACTGTCCCAAAAAAAAATGACAGTGCTCTGCAGTTAGTATTGCTTCAGCAGGATCCCATTCAAAAAAAGAAGTTACAACTAGATCTAGGCAGCCAGATATTTAAAACATGCACTGATACTACTATGTAACTCTTAATGCAAATCGAAATTCACAGAGTGCCATTGAATGAAATAGGTGAGTTAATTAGTTTCACCATAAAGAATTGCCCCAACAAAGGCATCTCCAGCACCAGTTGTATCAACGAGTTCTGAAGGTGGTATCTTCTCAGCTGTTCCCACATGTAACCTCCCACAAAGCGTTCCGAGCCCACCTGCTGTCAGATTCATCACTGACTATAAATTAAAAAAAGGGAAAATGATGAGAGTCTGCGTCAGATTTCATTGACTTTCAAATCCCAGAGTCAACTCTAGATTGTGTACATCTGTGTGAACTCATAAACATGGGGAATATAGAAGCAGCAGAGTATAAGCAATTGCAAGTGCTTAGCGGGAGAATAATGTTACCGACGATACACATGACGGTTGGGTGGAGTCATGAACTATCTTTTGCTTCAGAGTTTCCATGATCTCCTCGATGTTCAGTTCTTCTGATTCCGGAACTTCTGCAGCAGGAGTTTTCAGCAAAGGAAGAAAGTGAAACAATTGGTAAAGAGATAGTCAAGCTGCAGAATCCTATCTGCGTAGATATGTGAAGCAAAGTCAAGAACAGAGGACTGACTGCTTATACTTCTTTCAAGCAAGATGCATCCATTTTCACCAAGCGTCACAATCACAAATTTAACGTTTGGTAATCTCAACAGCATGGAGAGAAGGGCCTTTGGTAACGATGATGCTTCTGTCCATACCTATGAAATTGGATACAGGAATTTTCTAGATAAATCAACGAATATACTCTTCAACACCATCAAAACCAGAAGCCAAGGGCAAGCAGAAAACAATCTAGAAAAAGGTTATCTCATAGCATCATATGAAAAAGACCCCTACCTGTGGAAAATTGGCAGGACATACGACATAAGTGGCAATACTCAGAAGTTCATCCAGCCCTTCCCGCTTTCTTTCCGCATCTATTACAATAGGAATGCTTCTACAAGTTGCCTGCACTGGAAGAATGCATTTGATCATATGACATGCCAGTTTCATCCATCTAATGCTAATCAACGAACATGCAGTTTGTGTCAACTGAATCCATGAGAAGAAACATACAGCTTCCCCCCCCCCCCCCCCCCTGGGGGGCACTTGAGAAGAACATTCTCTACAGCACTTTTTGCATTTAGATAAATGTGCCATGTAAACGAACTTCTCGGTGAAGCGACAATTTCCCAATCATTAGCAATGGTACCAATACCATACTATCTGATAAAGACCCAGGCCCAGTGTATAAACATCATTGCACCACAAAGGAAAGATTGGAGAGACTATAGGTTCAGGATACATACACAACCTTTGTCACAAGATCAATGTTTCAATATTTTGGGATGTACCAAAATGATTGTGTACTCTCCTTTTAAGAAAATGTAGCACACTTGTTAGTTGTTATCGAGGTGACAATTCTCATATTAAGCAGCTCTCTCACTTACCCCCCCCCCCGAAAAAAAAAACCGTGCTATAGCCTTTTGAATCCAGGTAAATATACGATAGTTAAATTCAGGACAAGCCGGTGCCTGAGCCACACTTTTTTTTGGGGGGGGGGGGGTTAATATGTCGACTACCAACACGGAAGTAGACTTCAGAAACTTTATTGTCCATCAACCAAATATTTAACGTGCCATCTGCTAACACATTAGAGTCATTGACCAACTTGAAGCAATCCAAAACTCCAACCTTTTACTAGGTGAACATAAATAGGAAGAAACAAAAATATCAATATTACCTCTTTCGCGATATTTATTGCGATTCCAGGGAGTCTAACATCGGAATATACAAGTTTTACTCCATCCAGAGCCGATTCCAATCTTGCCTGGGGAAGTTCCTCTGGTGTCACAGAGGGGCTCCCTGGAGTATGAATGCAAGTGCGAGTCTTCCTGAAGACATTAATTCAGTTGCTTAATCAATAAAAGGGAGAACCTAAATGACATATCAACAAAGATCAGCGCCGCCCAGCCTCAGTAAACAAGCACAATGAATCCAAAGATGAATTTAATTTGACCAGCTCTAAACATTACTTTTGCTTTTATTGTCAGGTAAACAAAACAAATATTAATCTACAAATAACCTCTTCCTATTACTAATAGCCTGCAGATGAAAAAAACATAAGATTTTATCCTTGAGTTCGATCGAACATATACTTTTGGTCAGGATTCAAGTCATCTGCAGATAATCACGTTTGGTTAACCCAGGAATTGATACAGTTTTAGGAATTGATCAGAGGATTACCAATGTAGCACTATTAGCAACCTAGCAAAGTTCCCAAATGATAATAAATTCAAAATTATTGCGATCGTATAGCTTTTCAGGTCATCCCATATCCTTAATATATCCAGCAATGTGTTTGCATGCAATAAGAAGCTACCCTAGGCCCCAACCCCCGAACACACGCACACGAAGAGTAGAAGGTATGAGTATTACTTACGTTTCATTGTCCACAATGACATAGCTAAATGGAGAATTACCTTCTGGGGAGACCTGCAGAAGAGGGTGGGGGGGGGGGTTCAGTGTTTCTGGAGTAATTATCAGAGTTTTCACTGCCATGTATGGGCAAATTATATGATCTAAGAAAAGATTACTTGCAGATTCTTTTATTCAATATTCAGCAGTACACTTATAGAGCAAAGCAAAAGGAAATGGTAAATGTAACTAATATGGGTACGACTAACAAGAAATTTAAATAAGCTTGTGCAATTGTGCTATATGTTTCCTGATTTACTTACAACACCACATTAGTCCTTTAGTTCTCTACTTTACAGTCTAATTACTTCCTTGGTGGAATATATCCCCAAAATGCATGGATGACGTTCAGGAGACATTCACTGTTGGAAGGACATAGCAAGCTTACAATTAAAAATGAAGTGTCAACGCCATCAGCTTCAAGCTCCTTCAGCATTCCCTTACCATGAACATCATCAGCTATCTTGGAGATAAGCCTGGGATTTAAGCCTAGACGAGCAGCACATGTTAATGCATTTCCAGCATTGCCACCTCCTTGTACCTGAAACCAACCAATAAGAAGCGACTATTGCATCATAGGGGAAAAAAATCATCTAGTAAATATTTTGTCCCATATATGCCTATATGGTACAATTCTAAATACTTCCAACTTCAATTTTGGCATCAGACCCCACCTACAGAATAGGGACCTACATTATTCTTAATTTCCTATACGTCATATTTTGGATTTGGAGTTTCAGAAACTAAGTCTCCAATCCACTGTCCTTGCATACCATATTAGCATTTTACTCATACTATTGTTGCTGTTGTCGTACTCATCATTGAAGCAGGGAATTCCCTCCATCCCCAACACAAAACTGTAGCTCTAGTTTTTGGACGAAGTTCAAGGAATTTATTATCCATCAAGCCAAAAAAAAAAAAAAAAAAAAAAAAGACTTGGTTTCTGGTTGGACGCCTGGGTAACTAGGATGAGAGAGAGATTGATTGGAGAAAACAGGAAAAGGTTAAGGTTGTAAATGGAGAAGCCACAGTGCCTTGTTTTTATTTTAGGAGCATTAACATTCTTTCAGTGACAATTTATAGCTTAAGCCTAGGCTGCTCGATACAACAAATAAATTCTGGCTAGAAACATAAACATTGCTTGGTGAGGATCTCTCCACAAGCCATGACGGGGAGAATGGACATATGCAGTCTTCCCCTAACAATTTCTGTCAAGCAATTGGCAAAAGATGACTACTCATGCTACCTTGTGAGAAATGGATAAGTATGTTTGGCTGGCCAGAACATCAGTGTAGCTTTCTTTAACTGTCAACCCATTTAGCTACAACTTTAGAGACTACTTTCTCCACACTAACTTCATTATTCCATCTTGACCATATTCTCATTCTGACCCATCAGATGAAGATAGCTGCTATGCGTATCTCTTTCCTTAAAGTTTCGAAGTGGAATATTCCCAAACAGGGAAAAATGAACAGTGCTGGTGCAGGATACTGACCAACTATTGGCTGTGAAACCAAAACCCATCTCCTATCATTTCTTACTTCCAAACTCTACTGCTCCCAACCAAGATTACTGCAGAAATATTGGCATGGCATATATATAGGTCTTCTAGCCAAAAAGTTAGTAAAGTTTTCGGAAGCCGCTACAAAATATTTGGATTCCAATCCTGCCTATATGATATCAATCTTTGGGCTTCTTTATGCATTAAAATGACATCAACATTGAATACTATCCAAACTCAAAATCAACGCCGAAGTGTATTTAATGATTTAATCTCACAATTTCAATACCAATAGCATCATTCACAAGTCAATACTCTATTACACAATGTTCAAAACCAGCTAACAATCAATAGATCATCATCATGGGATTCAGGGCCCTCAAAAAGAAAAAAGGGTGCACTTCAGCACTACAGATTTTTCACCAAAAAGGTGGGGGGGGGGGAGATTACCTGAAAGCTGGTGCTTCGGATCTTGTCATCCGGCTTAGGAAAGCTAGCGACAACTGCTAAGTAGTCAACTGACACACCTCCACACCCTAACTGATAACACACCCACCTCAACCTCAGTAACATTTTAGCATTTGGGGTTCACATTTTTGCTAACATTAACCAGAACTAGAACAAGGACAGGGAAAGCATACCACAACGCGATTCTCAGGGAGAGGGGGAACCAACGATGATGATGATGATGGTGGTGGTGAAGATGATGAACAAGATGACATCTTTGCCCTGAAGATTTTTTTTCCCCTTGAATTATAGTAACTCGGCAGGAGAGAGAAACTGGAGTCAGTGACTAGAACAAATTCCCACAAAATGGTTTACAGATATAGCAGTGCAAAACCTCAACTGGGTTCTCTGAGAGTATTTGAAACAACAACAATGTGGGTCCCGCTTTTGCGGGGTCTGGGGAGATCCAGTTGTAGGCAACCTTACCCTACCGGCATTCCTACCCGTAGAGAGGCTGATTTTAAGAGACCCACAAAAACAGTTTTGCGAAAATATTTTAAAGAGGAAATATTTTCTGAAAACATTTAATAGAAAAAGTTGATAGAACAAAGATGCTATAGCGACAGAAGACCGAGATAAATAAATGATCAGTTGCTGAAGTAAAGAAATAAAGAACAAAAAACACGAGTAAGGTGACACACCTAAACCCCCAACTAAATCAAATTTTTTGGGAACCAACAAAGAAGAAACTTTACCCAGATGAAAGAGAGACAGGACGTTTAAAATTGGAACCCAGATGCTGAATTCATCAGAATTTCTAGAGGTTATCCTCAATTGAACGTAAAAATAAATATTTGGTGGTAATTACCAGGAAGTTCCAATGGTTTTGGTTCCATCGGTCAGAGTCGCGAGGATTGAGGAAGTCAAGGGCATAGTGGGCAAGCAGTGGACAGTGGACAGTGGACATAATTGTGTGGGCAGGTGTCTGAAAATACTATGGATAATTGGATACGCTGATATGAGAGCAACATGCCAACATGTAACATGCCGGAGAAAACGAGGGGATGAGAAAGGGTTGACAGAATCATCGACTTGGACTATGATTATGAGGTTATGACCAATGACCACGAGCTAATCTACTAAGAGCAAATCCGACAGTAAGCTAATTTTTTCATTCACCGGTGGAGGCTTACCAGTACCACTGCCACATCAATCCTCTCTCCAATCTTCACTCTCTCCAGCGGAAAGTTCACCACTTTACTTCACCAAATAAAATAATACATGTGAACCCTTCATTTAACCATAAAATAATACCTATAAATTCACTCCATAACGCACAACTTTATTTTTAGAATTAAAAAAAGAAAAACTAATTAAAATATTTTAAAAAACAAAATAAACCTCACGAGTGAGCTCGGGGCTCCGAGACTCCCCGTGAAGCGTGAGGTGTGAGGCTCCTGCTGCAATTCTTCCTTCGCCTCACTAGTCTCTCTCTCCTCCGTTTCCTCCTCACGAGCAAACCGCTAGCTTTGCTCTAATGCTTCCTTGAGACTGGAGAATCATTGACTTAGATTAAACTAAGCCCTGTTCTTTTCGTTGGTAAATCCAGCTTCAATCTACTTTAATCGACTTCAACCTACTTCACAAACCTCAATAAAAAAAATATCCACTTTAACCAACTTCAACAACCAACTTCAATACACTTCCCACTATTTTGACCAACTTCTACCCATCACATAAAAAAAAATCGACCTATTTCAACCAACTTCAACCTACTTGAACCAATTTAATCCATTTCAACCCACTTCAACAAAAAAATACCCACTTTAACCTATTTCAACCCACTTCAACCAATCTCAATCAATTTTATCAATTTATCAATCCATATTTCTCAATAAAAAGAACAGACCATAAGTTCCAATAAAATCTATTATTAAACTCTAGATCATTTATTTGAATTTCACTTGAGTTGACATGCGAATGCCACTAAAATTGGGAAAAGTTTGCATGAATATACTTCAATGATTAAGGAGATGCATTTAGACTACACGAAGGACATTTTTTAAAAGAAGTTATCCTCCTGACCCTTTTTCAGGGGGAGTCTTTACCTACGAGAAGTGATAAAATGAACCATTAAGGGTCCCCCACCAAGGTCCTGTTCTTTTCATTGGAAAATATAGATTGTTAAATGGATGAAGTTGCTTAGATTGGTAGAAATAAAGTTAAAGTTGGTTGAAGTTGGTTAAATTTTTTTTTTATATGATAGCTAAAAGTTGGTTAAAATAGTGAGAAGTGAGTTAAAGTCTGTTGAAGTTGATTAAAGCGCGTTAAAGTTGGTTGAAGTGGTATTTTTTTTTATTGAAGTTGGTGAAATGAATTAAAGTTAGTTGAGATTGATAAATTAGAATTTACTAACCAAAAAACCAGGCCTAAGAGCGGCCAAATGAGCCATCCAGTCGCGTTCTAACCTGCATCAAACTGGATTGACCAGGCCTAATCAATTGAGTGATATGGACAAATTTGCCCTCAAACTACTTGGGTTCTCATGTGATTACAAATTTTCAAAAAGCTTTACAAAAATGTTGGATCAAAACTTGGACCGAGTCGAGCTTGCCAATCAAAATAATTCTAGAAGAACGGGTAAATGGACCATCCTACCAACCCCAGTGGTTTGGGACTGCACGGTTGTTCAGCCCTGCAATACCCCACACTAACATCCGTACGACATCTTCTGAGAAACCAACGCCTCTGCAAGGACAGTTTTACGTAGAAGTGACAAATAACACCAAATTATGACAGTTAACAACAATTACAAGAAGCCTAACCCCACCCAGCAGGGTTAATTGGCTATATTATTGATTAACAAAGAGTACAACCAATCCATGCCCCAGAACTCTCTTAAGTTCCACACCGTGTAGCACTAGCTAAAATTTACAAAACCAAGGATCACTTGGGAGGAGTTTACGCACACACACACAATAATATCAACCATTTTGCCGTCCCCACAATGGGACTTGTATGAACCACCATGAATTTCGGAGAATTAACAGTGCATAGACTTTCAAGATGTAGCAGCCATATGTGGTGAGTTTAGACGCAAAAACCGTTCCAAGCGTGGATCAGTACGATGTGGGAGACCAGTTCGAGCTCCAAATTCTCGGCAACAAGCAGCAGCCTGTGATGACATAATTCAAGCAACTAATTTAGTTCATTGGGAATTGTGATATAATCCCTCACCAGTGTTGCCTGCTGACTTAGAAAAAATAAACTCACTCACCACTTGAGCAGCAAATGGCAGCATAATCACAGGGGGCATATCTGCACACATAGCTGAGAAAATCCACAATGTTGGTAAGCCCACTTCAGAAGACTATACGATTGTTGTGTAGAAAGGATATTACTGCAAAGATAATTAGGAATTTAAAGTTATGGATTAAACAATAAATAAAGTCACTGATTGGGGAACATGATATTCCTTATGGAGAGTTTGCAATCTAAAAGAGAATCTAGGTCATGGCCAGATGGGAGACCTCATGACTTCACATTCTGTAGTCAAGGCATAGTCCAATTGAGATCTTGACCTCTCATACTTGAGTCTCAGCCGGGATTAATCTTAGGATTAGGGTAGTGACTTTTAGCCCTGGTTGTAGCAGAACTCTCTTAGATCAAAGCTGACACAATGCCCCCGCCCCCCCCCCCCCCCCCAAAAAAAAAAACCCAAAAAAAAAAAGAAGAAAAAGGGCTATAGCCTCAGCATCATAAAATTGAGCACGAGAGCATACCATAAAGAACTGCTCCAATGAATGCATCACCAGCACCAGTAGTATCAACGAGCTCGGAGGGTGGTATTGTCTCAGCTGTTCCCACGAGCAACTTTCCATTGATCGTCCCAATACCATGTGCTTCAAGTTTCAGGACAGGCTGGGAGGAAAACAAATTTTGTATTACAATAGGGCCCAAATTACAAGACCAGTATTAGTAGATAAATATTTAGCGGATGAGAAAATTTCACTGCTATAGCAAGGCTTTTCTGCTCATCACAGAATGCAAGAGACGCAACTTCTTTGCCTTCAACCTTATTACATAACATCTTGGAAGATACAAATAAAATAAGGATCAGACCTGGCCTTCACATTGATCTGCAAGGTCCCTAGTTGGTAAGTTGGACTAGATAATCAGGTATGGGTAAGTTTTTCCCTGATGTATATAAATTCCTTGTCATCCCCCTATCTTATCTCAATAACCACTGACTTCATTCATTCAAGCAATGTCGGGATTGATGGACAAAACAAGTCAATTAGAACAATCCACAACGGGGAGCTGATAGGTTCTTGTCTTCTTGAGTAAGATTCAATGCAGCTCGTTTGACATGCAGATAAAAGATAGTTATCAAGCATGAAGTACTCTCATGATATCATATAGCAACAGTATTTAAGATACATCCCCCCCCCCCCTAAACGAGGAACAATGAGGAAAACCAGAGGGGGCCGGGGGGCGGGTAGGCAATGAAAAGGACATCATGACGCAATGCAAATCAAGCTAAAGAACAGATAACTGCTAAGAATCCACCGTAGATCAGAAAGCACAGCATTATAATATAACAGGAACAAAAACTCACTGATGAAACACATGATGCATATGTCACACTGCAATCCCTCTTCTGGTTTAAGGACGCAAAACATTGGTCCACATTCATCGCTTCCAAACTGGCAACCTCATCTGTAGATGGAACATTCATTCGGAAAAAAAAAAGGGAAAAACATATCCATGCAACTTATAACACCCATAATGGCAGTTCTGCTCAGACAGTTAAAGAAATGCATACATGAATAAATTGAACAGGTCTAAAAGATAAGTGTGCAAATATGGCCCTGGGGAATTCTTGAAGTGTTCTCACCATTCTGAACTCTCTGCAGCATTATGCACCCCTCTTCACCAAGAGTCACTATCACAAACTTCAAGTTTGGCAATGTCACCAACATTGAAACCAGTGCACTTGGCATCGATGGTGCATTTGTCCAAGCCTATTCTAGAAAACAACATAAATAAATTGTGGCATCAATTCATCAAGGACAAGCCCAGGGTGGATCGTGTTTTAGCATGCCCAGGAAGGTCATTAACCAGCCTTACATCTTACAAGCACAGAGATTATTTCCAAAAGACCCATAAATTTTGGGGGAAAAGTTCGAAGATTTTTTTGAAAAAGAAATTGACTATAATTGTGAATGCATAGAGAAAGATAAAAGATTTGGAGTCTGAAGGAGGGGGGGGTTCACATGATTTTGACAAGACTGAAACATATGCGACAGGTCAATTGTCCACGGCTCTGAAATTTTGACCTAAATGATGGTAAGCAGTCGCTTCTTGAACTTCTGCTATATTATATGAAGAATAGGTTTTTAACACCATGTATTATAGGAACATTGTCAGTGCACTTCAGGACCTTGCTATAGCAGGAAAGGGCAGGACAGGATAGGGCAGCATGTGCTAGACAGTGTGATTTTCCATAAGCACAACTATTTTTAGATACAGTAGATCGTGTTCTCATCCAATATCTCTCCATCATAGTCAGTAGGATCCAGGATTGTACAGTTAGGTAGATCCGTAGATAAGTAGTTGCCGTCGAAAAGACAGTCTCACCTGAGGATATTTTGCTGAGCAAACAGCATAGCTGGCCATGTTCAAAAGATTATCGAACCCTTCTTCCCCCATTTCTGCATCAACTAGTATGGGGATATTTCTGCGAGATGCCTGAGATGAAATTTTCACACATGAGTGGGCTCATTAGTCACTAATAAGATAGCTTCAAAGTATGCATTAAAAAACGAAGACAATGGGCAGTGCGGAGGGAACAAGGGAGGCAAGAAATTGAACCTAGCAACAACAGCACTTATCGACATGAACTTTTTGAGCTAGAATATCAGGATAAGGCTTATATTTCGCGTTGCTCTCAGGAAAAAGCCACATGAACAAGTACCCATACATATATCATTTTTGCACTAAAGAGAAATCAGTGCTTGACATTTCCATATAATTGACACAAGAAATCTCTAGATACACAAATTCTAAGAAGGATAACATTGATAAAAGGTATACAAGAAGTTGGAAGGGAAAAGCTTGCCTTAGGTCACAACTCATGTGTAATGCAGTTTCATAAATATAGCGCAATGCTTTCATAGAGGAGGAGAATAAAGGATGACCCACATGAGCTTCTTCATATTAGTTAGAAAGGAACTAACACAATTGACCTTCCTCGTCAGCGACAGAAAAAGAAAGGAAAAAACAATAAACAATTCCGTTTACCTCTTCTGCAACAACCAAAGCGGTTTTAAGTGACAATCCATCAAAATATACAAGTTTGGCACCCTCTAGAGCAGAAGACAAGTTTGCCTTGGAAATTTCAGCTGGCATCAAGGGAGGATGCCCTGGTTGATAGATAGCAGTCCGAGTTTTCCTGCAGACATCACAAAAAGCATAGATCCATCATTAGTCACATATACAACAGCTAAACAATTGTAGCTTTCATTATGATAGTGGTCCTGCAGAAGCAAGGATCTGGGGAAGTCTAAATGCCTTACTTTTGTGAAAAGTACCCAGATTCTTTTTCAAAGACCTAAACAAATAATTTTCGAAAAAAAAATTCTAGAAGCATTTGAAAGTTGAGACATATGAAAGCATATAAAACAGAAGCAATAAGTGAGCTAAGCATTAAGAAGGGAAGTGAGTAATGCAAGAGAAGAGTTATGACATTCATGGCAAGAGCCGCTGCAGCGAGGCACCAACTCAAAATTCACAAGGCCAATACAGCCCACATAACCTAAAGGAAAAGCGGGGGGGGGGGGGGGGCAACTAAAAGGAGATACTGGGGACAACTGCATAAATCCATGATCACCATGAAGATTTGTGAGGAGCCTTATATTCGAAGGTTCAGCTAGCCAAGTAACATATGATAAGTCTGTTAGATCCTTCAAGTATACACCCTCCTCTCCAACACCTCCCCAACACAACCTCCCCCCCCCCCCCCCAAAAAAAAAAAAAAAGTGGGGGAAAAAAGGAATCATGATACGTTCTTCTGACATGCTTCCTTTAGGACATTTTATCATCAATAGGGCATAATTCTCCCATTCCCTATATCCTTTCATTTCCAATTGGAAGCAAAGTGCAAACTCTAAAATCCTGTTCTGCAGCAAGGTGTGAAAAGTCTTAAGCCAAGATGCAATCGTATGAAAAGGGAATGGTGAAACGAGATTCATCATATACTGTGCATATACAAGAAAGGTCAGGTAGGTATGCACAAGAGACAGGCGCAGGGGGATCGGGTTAAGGGGCTATTCTTGGGAGTCATAAAAGCTGTAGATAATCAGTATATAGGGCGGTGGCAAATGAAGAAGAGCACGTAAATGAGCAGAAACATTTTGTTGAGATTAAAGCAAGAAACTCACATTTTATTGTCAACAATGAGGTAAGTAAACATTGAGCGACCCTCATCAGAAACCTGTGCAAGGAATCCATACTTCAGAATACAAGACTAAACAAGATAGCGAGCAATCCAGTTTTACATGCCCAATAAACAAGAAAGGAAAGTGACTAAGGGGATAAAACTTGTTTAAAAAGAAAAGGAAAGAAGAGCATATTACTGGTGATAGAAGGGTCAAAATGAGTTTGCTTCACCCCTTATGGGATCGTCTCATGCCTAACAACAGGTGTACCTTTATGGGAAAATTTTAGTTTAAGATGAGAGAAACAAGAGAAAGGTAGAAAGATTATAATCATGGATACATCAGTTGGAGTTCCTACATCATTCAAACAATAACTAAAAGGTTTCACATTTCTAAGCACCAAAGCAACTATTCTATCTTGCCCTTAATTAAGATAGCCATCCAGTTACAGCATCTAATATAGACTCAAGTAAACTCACTGTCACTCACCACAACATACGAAGTATCAACACCATCACCTTCAAGCTCCTCCAGTATGCCTCTTCCTTCAGAATCTCCTGCAACCTATTCAGCAAAGAAAGAGATGACAGCAGTGGATGATGTCCCCAACTTCCAAGTTCTAATTCTTATTGAAGCCAACGGAAAGGAAGGCACGTAAATGATTAAACTCAAACCTTGGCAATTATTCTTGGTTTTAATCCCAGACGGGCTGCACAAGTCAAAGCATTACCCACATTACCACCACCTTGAACCTGAGAAGACATAGATCAATCAAAACATCATAAAGTTGCTAAGCGACTAAAAAAGTAATAGCTTTCACTTCAGAATTTTATCTAACATGCAAAGTATGGTTTAGTAGGCATGGAATTTCAAACAGGCTGCCATCATGCTAGGGGGCACTAGTACACCTATTAAAATGTCAAGATAGATTTCATTAAAAAAAATAATTTAAAAACTCAAGTTTCAATTTCTATGGGTCCCCCACTTTCAAAATTACTCACTTCGCTGCAATACAGCTCGATATACCATCTCATTCTGAATAATTTTGGTGCAATACATGATGATCCTATCTAAACAAATTGATTTTTTTTTTTTTGGGGGGGGGGGGGGTTAGACCTACAACACACTTCATGGAGCCCAATCAAGACTTTATCTCCCCATGCCTGCCTATTCTGTGTGTTGACTGATGAATAGTAATATGATTGGAGAAATGCAGATATGCTCTGGCATTGTTCCCTTGCCTTTTGCTGTTAAATGAGGTCATACATATGTTCAATACATCAAACTCTTACCCAAACTCACCCAGAAATTTACAAGCTCCAGTTCCTCCTCCTCCCTGCCCCCCATCCCCCCAACCCAGCCCACTCAAAGAAAAAGAGGAAATAGTTTGATAATGAATTCAGCAATGAAATATTCATGCTTCAATTATGTGGATGTGTTGAAAATAGATCCTCTACAACCTTAAAAAACCAAAAAGGGCAAGCAGTAGTTGCAGAAATAAAGAGGGCAGACTATCCCACAGTAAAAAGCCATGGTGAGATGTTTTCACAAAACCCAGCACCGGGTGGAACAGCACCATCCCCCTTGCACAAACTAATCATTAAACCACATTATCCCCTACAACCGGCATTCAAGGCTCAAGGGAATGAAGGGATGCCAAAGTCTATTAGGATAAATTTGTGTGATATATATATTAGCAAGTCAACTTCTCATATATAAAACCTAAGAGGCATACCTAGTAACTATGTCCTTGCACAATTGAGGTGGGACAAATAACAAATTCATACACGCACGACGCATTTCATAGTAGCAGACCCACGAAAATTGTACAGTGAGAAGTCAGAACTGTATATCAGACAGTCTCATGGGCTGCTATGATATGCGACTTCAATTTTGCAATGTTTCACAGTTTTCCAGGACTAGACGGTCTCTCCAAAGACAAGCTGGATTACATGATTACACCTACTAATTCAGACACAAAATTGGGGTTCATTACCTTGTAAGAAACACCCCTGACCTTTTCATCGGGCTTGGGGAAACCATCCACCATGACAAGATAGTCCATAGACACACCCCCACAACCAACCTGCGGTCATCACAAACACCACCTCCCAGCTTTATAAATCGTCACCGTACTTACTAAACTGAGGTCAAAAAGACTAATTGGCTCAACCATTTTCAAAGTCATTTCATTTTGAAAATTTAAAACGGCGATACAATCAAAAAAGTAAATAGAAGAGAGAGAAAACGACTTACGACAACACGATCATCAGGAAGCGGCGCAAGGGGTTGATGTGAACACACGACAATCCTGTAATTCAAAAGCCCACCAAGGAAACAGAACAAAAGAAAAGATTTTGATTGACAAAAATTAGCAAGACACCCACTACAATTCAAGCACAAAGCAATCAAATTTGGGTCGGAAAATAGCAAATTAACCTGCTGGGTCGTCGAGTAGAACATGGCATCGAAAGAAAGACATTCAAGCGAGAAGATGTTGATGACGATGATGATGATGATGGAGAAAGGATAGGAAGAAGAGAATGAGATGACAGAGACCTCAGGACCATTTTCGCAAGCCACTGAACCCAGAGAGGAGAGAGATGACGATGATGATGATGATTTTGATGGGTATGTGCGAGCCGTGATGACCGAGGTCTGAAGAACAAGGAAGGTCAAACGTAGTTATCGAATGATGGAAGCTGAGAAAATAATGGATTTTCCTGAAGACGTTGAACTTCGTAGACATGGGTCTGGCCATTCCGTGACGCTGTGCGACTACTTGAAAACAAACAAATACATACAAGGAAAGAGATCCCTCTGTTTCTTTGCATGTTGGCTTGGAGTTCTTCAGCATTGGCAGCCCTCTGTCACACGTGTCAGGGTTGGACCAGCATGTGACACGCGTTGGCTCCGGCCAGCGCCACGTATGACACAGAACGGGGGTAGAGCTGTGCACAATTCTGTAATAACCCGACCCTAACTCATATTTATTTATTTAAATTATATATATTTATTTAATTAGTCAATTTTATTCATTTAAGTTATCATGTTTATGGATTTAATCACTCATGGTTATTTGTTTAACCAAATCATGTTTATTAATTCAATTACACTCAATTTATATATTTACAGCATTATCTTATGTCATTTAAATGTACCGCTTTCATTTATCCTATTTAATCATCCCAATTGGAGGATATTTCATTTGTGTCCAATTTTGCAATTCAAGTTCCATTGACTGTTAATTCAAGTTTTGTTAATTAATTAAATATCGGATAAATCGATAGTAGGTCTCGATAATTATGGTTTAAGAAATTATTATTATTATTATTATTATTATTATTATTATTGTTGTTGTTGTTGTTGTTGTTGTTGTTGTTGTTATTATTATTTTTATAACATTACAAAAATTTAATTTTGAGTCATGTAAAAACGTTATCGTTACAAAGCGTTTTATTCCTGAGCCCAACTTATTTCGACCTAACTTGAAGCCCAACAAGTTTCCATTCTTTAACCTAACTAATTACCATGATTTAAAGCTAACTATGGTTAACAAAAAGCTTTGTTGAGGATAAAATTTCAGTCAAGTGAGACAAGTCAAGAAATCACAACCCAAAACTCAAACACCTTTCTCTCTCATCTGTCTCTCCAGTCCGCCAGCCCTCACCCCATGGTTGTTGCTGCTGTCCTTGGTGTTTTCCGGCCAGGTGGGCTGCCTCTGACACCCTAGTACCCTTAGCCACCATCCCCACTCCTCAAAACAACCAAGCATCACCACCATCTCTGCTTTTTTTAAAGCTCAAAGCAAGTTATCCTAAACTTGTTTCTTTGGATTGTTTGGTTTTGATTCTTATTTTGCTATTTATGATTGTTGATCATATTGGATTGATAGAATCAAGAGTTATTTTGATATTTTTATTAATTGAAATAAGCTTGGAGCATGCTAGGGTTTAAGGGTGATCATGTTTATGCAAGCTTAAGTTAAAACCATATTTATGAATTGATTTGTATTTGATTTTATAATCTTTAGTTTTATTGATGATTATGATGATGCTTTTGGTGATTTGGAATGATTTCAAGTGAGGATTTATATGAAAAAGAAAGGGAAAAGTCAAAATAGTGAGGCTGGAAATTTCAGCAAAACAGAGCAGAGTTCACGATTAAACTGATAATGATTGGCCATTCAAAAATTATAATTTTTGGTGGGTAGATAGTTCAGTGTGTTAACTTTCAAATACCTCTTGAATCACCTTAATTCGAGGTCTGTGAAAAAAGTTATGGTCGTTTTACCGAAATTACGCAGATTAGACTAAAAACTAACACACTTATATTTTAGCCCCATTTTGGGAACCCTATTATGTGAATCAAATTTTGTATTGTAAATGAACGTTTTTGGGACTTCTTAATCTTTTCATATTGGGGTTTTAGATCTCTATTTGAGGTCTAGGGTGAAAGTTATGAATTTTTGAAGTGAACTGACCTGCTTTGGTACAAATTGGGCTGTTATTGCAATTTCTATGCAGTGTATACTTGGTGAAAAATTCTAAAAATTTTATTGTAAATTGTCCATATTATTTTCAAATTTTGCATAAGATTTCATGAATTTTGGTTGAGTATTTTGAGTTTGGTGATTTTTAGAAGCTTTTTGAGTAATTGTGTAAAGAGCAATAATAAAGATTAAGTGAGATTGATCATGCATTTATTTTATGTATTTTGGGTCAAGTAAGGTCATTTAGGGGGGAAATGAATATTCATGGACTTTTATGGAGCTTTTAGCTTGATTAATGAGAAAGAAGAAAACAAGTATACAATTTGAGAGTTTGTTTATGAGTTTTGAATCATTTATGGATTTTACAAAGAAAATACCACATTTAGTGAGTTTAATAGCTTCTATTGAGTTCAATGATTCATTCGGGGTGGAATTCTATATTTAATGAATTTATGAATGAAATATGAGAAGTGGAGAGAATTGTAACTCAGAAACCATATTTATCAAACCAAGTTATTACAGTTTATGCTATTTTGATTCAAGATATATCTCTATTGGCCTCAAACCTTTATTACTTACTCAATTCAGAATGTATCCAGTGTATTTATCAAGCCAATCTAGTGCACTCGCCGTTATCTTAAGTCAAGTTATACATCAGCGAGCCTTAAACCCGTATCAGTAACCTATTTTAGAAAAGGTCACAACCACTCTCTCAATTATCACCATCAAGGCCTTTTCTTTTGTGATGTCATTTATCTCACTGTTGTCTATTTTACTTTCATTTATTTTATATCAAATTTAATTACTTTCACCAATTCAGTTGTGAAGTTATATTGAAATACTCAAGTTATGTATACCATTTAATTACTCAATTTCTATTATACATACTTTTACTTACTCAATTATGTGAGTAAAGATCATTTACTGACTACATATACTTACAACGACATTTATGAAACCGAGTCGAGGCCTAGTTATCGTTCCCCGTTATGCGTAAGTGTTATCAAGTCAGAATATATTTTTCAAATCAGATGATATTTATGAAACAGCTGACTTTTATCAAGTCAGATGACATTTTTAAAGATTCAAGGTACGTCAATTGCCTGTATCTTTAAAAAGCAGGACATGTTTATCAAGTTACAACTGTTAATGAGTTTATCAATGAATCAATTTATACAGTGATTTACTATTTAAATTGTGAATCCGTTAGTTATCATCTATATGGCATCAACCCGTCATTTATCCGCACGACTTCAGGTCAACTCTTGATCGGATTGACAGGTGTACACCTATGTATAGATCATATCATTGTAAGGGGTTCACATCCATATAATAATGAGCAATTCAGTTTCATATTACTTTCATTTTCATTGTTTTTACAAACTAAATGAATTGTAAAAGCAGGTACCCATCAACAGTTTTTCTATGCTCATTTTACAATACGGGAATGCATGTACTGAGTTTTTATTCATATTTTCGAATTGTTTTCATATTTTTCATTTTAGGTGATGAAGTATCACATGTTTTTCCCGTTTAGCAAGCCCTTTTGGAACTCGTCATATGCTCACAGTGGATTCAGCATAATATGAATGTTGGGATCGACCTCAGGGTCAAGTAGGGTCTTTACTTGTGTAGTGTGGAGTGCGAGTTAGCATATGGTATGATTAAGCCGATTGTATTGAAGATTGAACTATTATGGACTTTGATCTTGAAGTATTTCAGTTTAATAACTATTGTGATTTGAACTTGAGTTGCAAAATTAAATGATTTTAGTGAGCCTTGTCTTTATCAGACGGCGATAGTGCCTTCTATAATTAAGTCTTTCGCTGCAATTTTTCGTAAATTATGTCATTAGCTTTTTGGGGGCGTTACAGATTTGGTATCAGAGCTAAGGTTGTAAGGGCCACTGTGACCTATCAAGTGTTTATGAGTTAGCTATCAAGGTGTGTATGAGTTATGTTGGACCCATTAAATGAGCTATTACTTATAAGTTCATCTGTATGGGCATATATGGAGAAATCATTTTCATTTGGGTGACTCAATCATTTGGTAATATCCTGAGATTCGAGGATTAGCAAAGTGGAGTGTGGAACCATTTGGGTCACCTGTTAGTGAGGCTTGCTCTCATTTATCTGAGAGTTATATTATATGTTTCATTTCTCTCATTTGTTTAAATTTTTGCAATCGTGCACTCCGGGTGTATGATCCATTGAGTTATGAACTCCAGCATGTGGCCATTGAGCTATTGAAGTGTTTCTCTTCATTTCAAGTATCTATTATAAGGCTTTAAGCCTGGGTTTTAGCAGTTTTTAGGCGGAACTCTGTCCGTTTCGCTCCAGAATTTGAGAGTTTCATTGCGGTGAATTAATATACCTGACCTTGAGTATAGTGATGGTTGAAGCCTATGTGGAGATGCCATTTGCAACTTCTTAAGGGATTTATACAATGTTAGGTCAGATGTAAATATCTAGATGAGAAATACCTGGTGGGATAATATCTTTGAGGTGAACTACTATAAGAAGAACACTACAATGAGTGCTTATATATGGTGATAATAATTAGTAGCTTATGGTGCGCTACTTGGCATTATATGGGTGGTACAAGTAAGATTAAGTTGCCATATATAGGAATTATCTGGTCTTAACACTAAGACCTTGCATCAGCAATGCTTCCATTACTTCCTGTAATTGACTTATTTCTGCCCTAGTTACCTTGAATGGTTCAGAGGCATCTTTTTTTTTTACTGCTAACACTCTCTTGAGTTGTAATAGAGTGTTTATGAAAAATTCCATGTGTCGTCTGTGGGGAGTTATTTAAACACATCTGAGCAATCTTTCTTATAGGTGATTCAAACCCTGACAATCACAGTTGTTTAATTCTCTATTTCCATAATGGAGCCTATAATGACCCCCAACGTGCATTACTGTGTGATTTGCAGTTCTTCCTAAGCATAGTTGACTCATTCTACTTGCAGCGCAGTCATCACTGTGTTCATATTTTTACTATTACCTACTTGAACTCCTTGCTTCTATTTGGGCACTATTCATTTATTGCTTGCAAAGCCTTTGGTTGCTTCAGACCCAGTCATTGAATGCCCTTTCAGCAATTAAATGTGTCCATATTGTTCGTATTTCTATAGCACCATAACGTCATGCTGGCATACTATTCTATGGCCGTGACTGCATGTCGTTATTCAAGTTATTTTGGTAATCCTTTCTTTTATAATATAGCCTAGCTTGGTAATGATAAACAACGATTTGTGCTATTTCCATCTGCCAATAGTTTTGAAGTTTTTATACCTACCCAAGACTTCCATTTACTACAAAATGTATTATTGATGGATGTCATCATGTTCAATCATAAGATTAACTCCTTCATCTTGATATATTGTCCTTTCAAATACTAGATGAATAAAATTTTCCTTCTGATAGTGTTGGCCCTTATCTCCGTCATTTTACTCACATACGGATACCGTATGACTTTTTAAAAACCGCTTTGATAACCTGTTACATTTCTTCACCTTCATTACTTAGTACTCCCTCTCAACTTTATAACATCCATCATTTACTTTACTCTCATGACCATCATGAATAAACTGTATGTCTTGTATATGCAGGTCATTTCTATGCCTTGCCTCTTTCATTACAATTCTTCGTTCTTTCATTCATTCAACTTACATGTCGGTCCTTTCTAACCAATAAAGAAATACCTTTGCAAGAGTTCATGTTGTGGTTACATCTCTTTACATTTTAGATTACCCCCCTATCATTTCAATTTACTGAGATCAGTAGGCAGTTAAATGTTTATCTTTTACACACATGCCTCTAGTAGTATTGCTGGAACTATATTCACTGGACATTCAATCTAGTTTGATTGGCAGATTTGGTATCATTATGGGGGTGAACTAACTGTGAACTTATAGAACTAAGATGATTGGTAAAGATCTTAAGGTTAGCTTGAGATATGAGGATTAGCTAAATGTACGTTTCTACGGACCGAGGGAAGAAAAGCCCTATTTATCCCCCCAATTACATTGTGCAAGCAAGTGAATTATCACATCAGTAATGCATTGAATATTAGTGATTTGTCAACCACACTCGGTATATCCATATACGTATTTATAGTTGATGGATGTAGAGATGTTTCATCTGAGGACTATCAGGATTGTTTTTCCTCAAAAAACATTGATTTTCAAATCAACCTAGTTCTAGATGCTCAATCTATTTTCAGAGCCCCTATCACATGACCCCCAGCAGAGTTCAAGGGACTACAAATTTAGTGAAGTGAGTTGTTACAGAAGGAAGTTATTGACCAAGTGTGTTACTATGGGAAACCCTAGTTTTATACGTGTGAAGAAGAAAGACAAAATCTTATGGTTGTGTACTGCGTGCAGAGAGCTGAACAAAATCACAATCAAACATAAGTGCCCTATACCTTGCACAAATGATTTATGGGATTAACTGCCAACAACAGATGTCTTTTCCAAGAATGATTTAAGGTTCGGATATCACACCTAAACTATGCAATCACAGTTTATCTTTTGCAAGAATACCCATTTATAGTAATTCTTGTTTGTTTGTCTCATCTTCAAAACTTGATACTATCCAATATTGTTTAATCTCCCTTGTATTTCAACCCGATGTTCCTATTAGCGTGATCTTCTATGTCTTTGCAAACCCATTGTTAAATGTGCAATACATTTTTTGTTCAACCTTATATGGTCGTTAACATTCCCGTGCTCTAGACCTTCACCATCTCTATTTTATGGTCTTGAGTTGTAATTCATTTCATTGAGAGATGATTCCCTCATCTACCTTACATCTCATTTATTCATAATAATACGCTTGTATAACTTGTTCTGAATTCATAATGTAATTCAACTCTTATTGGTGTGGGTGATTGCAATTGTCATAATCCCTTTACTCTCCTTATTTTGAACTTTAACTCCCACACATATATTTTATATGCTCATAAGTAAACTCTAACTTTTCTATTCAATCTTATTACTGGACTTGAATTGGTTTCATATGAGCAAAGGCACATTTCTAATGTCACTTGTTCAATCTATTTACTTATCCATTGGTACTTTGCTCGTTCAATCTATTGATCTATCCATTGTATTTTACCGGTTCAATCTATTGATCTATTTATGGCACTTGCAATTCTCACACTTATATCTTATATCCTCATAAGTAAACTTCAGTAATCCTTATTTAATCTTATTACCGTACTTGACTTGGCTCCATATGAGCAAATGCATGTTTCCACTGCAGCCTATTCAATCCATTTATATATTCATTAGACCTTGCTTGTTCAAGCTATTTATTTATCCATTGTACCTTATTTATCCAATCTATTTATTGTATTTTGTTTGGCCATTCCCTCGATTGCATTTATCCTGTCAATGGTATCTAGAAAGTCACCCTGTTGGAACTCCGTTGCTGGCCATCTTGTTTTTTTTTTTTTTAAAAACTCATCAGCTAAACTCAAAGGTAACTGGGCCATCTATCTTCTTGGATCACTATGTATTGGATCCTTTATAATCAATATTTATAAACCACGATTCTGGTGGTATTATATTTCAGATTCATGATGCACTTATGTTTATCTTTATTCTAACCCCCATGTTAATTCCTCTGTTATAAATCTTTTATAGTCTCATTGTTCATTTCTTTTGTATGCAATGATTCGCTTGGCTAAGAATTTCATCACTCGCATCCCTAACCATGGTCATTTCATTGCCCATTATCGACCGAGAGCAGATCCTTGAGTTGTCTGATGAGGGGAGACCATGTGGTGCATTAGGAATATCAGATGAGGACATTTTGATAAGGATATAATCTCAAGCACTGTCTAATTATATTTGAGTGAGTCAGAAGAAACATTGAGTATAAGATCAGAGCTAACCCAAGTAAGCATTAAGAGGGGAAATTCAAGTACATGTTGAGGTGATACAAGGTTGACAAAAGAGTTGTGCTGGCAAAATAAGGAAATAATCAAAGTCTCAGATGGGTTATGAAGTATTTCAAAAGGCTTTTCTAATCAAGGTAGTAAGAGACCGACTATCCAAGGATAATTAGGGACTAGTTACATGGGGCCTTATGATTCATAGAAAGGTTAAATCCTGTAACTTGTTGACTGCACTTCCATGTTGAACCCGAACACGTATATAACGTGTTTTATAACTCGTAATAGTATCAGAGTACTTATCAGGGTATATAACAGTTTTCATTAGTAGACAAGGTGATGAACCAGTACTGAGCACCTCCTCACTAGTAACAAGGTTCTTTTCTGTCGAAGCGAATATCAATTTTGAATCATAGTGATTGAGTTCATTGCAGCTATTGTATGGGAAGTATCCGAATCTACTACTGAAACATGGGATTAAACAGTTATACAATACGTAGACACCCTTAATCGGAGTACATTGGCCAAATTATACCTCTTCAGAGGGAAGCAATGGGAACCAATGACCCATGTGTTTCTAAACAGCATTGCATACATTTGGCAAGTGTCATAAGTTTCAAGGACGAAACTCTTTAAGAGAGGAAGGTTGTAATAACCGAACCCTAACCCATATTTATTTATTTAAATCATATGTATTTATTTAGTTAGTCATGTTTATTCATTTAATTTATCATGTTTATGGATTTAATCACTCATGGTTATTTGTTTAACCAAATCATGTTTATTAATTCAATTACACTTAATTTATATATTTACCGAATTATCTTATATTATTTAAATATACCGCTTTCATTTATCCTATTTAATCTTATCGATGTGACCAGGCAGGGGGTGAATGACAGGTTGGAGAGTAGGAGGCATACGCTGGAAGTTAGGGATTTTCGGTTAAGTAGATCAAAAACGGAATACCTCCATTGCTGTTTCAGTGGTAGGATAGAAGAGAGGGGAGAAATCACACTGGATGGGAGGGTGATACCAAAGGTCGCTAAATTTAAGTATCTGGGCTCGATCATCCAGCAAAATGGGGACATTGACGAGGATATTAGCCAGCGGATAAGAGTGGGTTGGCAAAAGTGGAAGTCAGCGTCAGAGGTACTGTGTGACAAGAGAGTGCCCCTAGGATTGAAAGGCAAAGTTTATCGGATGGTAGTTAGACCAGCTGTTCTCTATGGATCGAAGTGTTGGCATATAAAGAAGACGCAAGCCCAAAGAGAGGGAGGGGTAGACCGAAGAAGAGCCTAGAGGAAGTGGTTAGAGAGGATCTGAGAGTTGCCGGTCTGACGGAGGACATGGCTCAGGATAGGAGGTTGTGACGGGATAGGATTAAGGTCTCTGATTGTAGGGGACCGGCCGCGTAGGTGGTAGTAACTTCGGTGGGGTGGGATGGGTAGGATTTTGGTGTGCTTGTCTGCAGGTCGTGCTTTTTCGGGATGTGACGGCATCTAGCGCCCCTGGTTGGATGAGATATGTCTCTGCTCCTTGTTTATTTTTGCTCTCCGGCCCATTTTCTCCTCCTTGGTTTTTGGTTTGCAATCGTTTTCTCTGTAAACCTTTAAAAAAAAAAAATGTTTTGTGGGTCTTAAGGAATCAACCTCTCTATGGGTAGGAATACCGGTAGGGGTAAGATTGCCTACAACTGGATCTCCCCAGACCCTGCGAAAGCGGGACCCACACTGGGAGTGTTGTATTTATCCTATTTAATCATTGCGGTTGGAGGATATTTCATTTGGTTCCCATTTTGCAATTCAAGTTCCATTGACTGTTAATTCAAGTTTTGTTGATTAATTAAATATCGGGTGAATCGATAGTAGGCATCAATAATTATGGTTTAAGAAATTATTATTATCATTATTATTATTATTATTATTATTATTATTATTTTCGTCGTTGTTGTTGTTATTGTTATTATTATTATTATTTTTATAACATTACAAAAATTTAATTTTGAGTTATGCAAAAACGTTATCGTTACGAAGCGTTTTATTCCCGAACCCAACTTGAAACCCAACAAGTTTGCATTCTTTAACCTAACTAATTACCATAATTTAAAGCTAACTATGGTTAACAAAAAAGCTTTGTTGAGGATAAAATTCCAGCCAAGTGAGACAAGTCAAGAAATCACAATCCAAAACTCAAACACCTTTCTCTCTCCTCTCTCTCTCTCCAGCCAGCTAGCCCTCACCCCATTGTTGTTGTTGCTGTCCTTGGTGTTTTCCGGCCAGGTGGGTTGTTTCTGACAACCCCCAGACACCCTAGTACTCTTAACCACCATCCCCACTCCTCAAAACAACCAAGCATCACCACCATCTCTACTTTTTTTCCAAGCTTAAAGTGAGTTATCCTAAACTTGTTTCTTTGGATTGTTTGGTTTTGATTTTTATTTTGCTATTTATGGTTGTTGATCATATTGGATTGATAGAATCAAGGGTTATTTTGATGTTTTTATTAATTGAAATAAGCTTGGAGCATGCTAGGGTTTAAGGTTGATCATGTTCATGCAAGCTTAAGTTAAAACCATATTTGTGGATTGATTTGTATTTGATTTTATAATCTTTAATTTTATTGATGATTATGATGATGCTTTTGGTGATTTGGAATCATTTCAAGTGAGGATTTATATGAAAAAGAGTGAGAACAGTCAAAACAATGAGGCTGGAAATTTCAGCAAAACATAACAGAGTTCATGATTAAACTGGTAATGATCGGCCCATTAAAAAATTATGATTTGTGGTAGGTAGATAGTTCAGTGTGTTAGCTTTCAAATGCCTCTTGAATCGCCTTAATCCAAGGCTTGTGGAAAAAGTTATGGTCATTTTACCGAAACTGCGTAGAATGGACTAAAAACCGATACACTTATATTTTAACCCCATTTTGGAAACCCTATTATAGGAATCATATTTCGTGTTGTAAATGAAAGTTTTTCAGGACTTCTTGATCTTTTCATATTGGTATTTTAGTCTTCATTTGAGATCTAGAGTGAAAGTTATGAATTTTTGAAGTGAACTAACCTGCTTTGGTGTAAATTGGGCTGTTATTGCAATTTCTATACAGCGTATATTTGGTGAAAATTTTTGAAAATTTTACTGTAGATTTTCCATATTATTTTCAAATTTCCTATAAGATTTCATGAATTTTAGTTGAGTATTTTGAATTTAGTGATTTTTAGAAGCTTTTTGAGTAATTGTATAAAGAGCAATAATAAAGATTAAGTGAGATTGATCATGCACTCATTTTGTGTATTTTGGGCCAAGTAAGGTCATTTAAGGGGAAAATGAATATTCATGGAGTTTTATGGAACTTTTATCTTAATTAATGAGAAAGAAAACAAGTATACAATTTGGGAGTTTGTTTATAAACTTTGAATCATTTATGGATTTTACAAAGAAAATACCACATTTAGTGAGCTTAATAGCTTCTATTGAGTTCAATGATTTATTCAGGGTGGAATTCTATATCTAATAGATTTATTAATGAAATATGAGAAGTGGAGAGAGTTGTAACTCAGAAACCATATTTATCAAATCAAGTTATTACAGTTTATACTATTTTGATTCAAGATATATCTCTATTGGCCTCAAACCTTTATTACTTACTCAATTCAGAATGTATAAAGTGTATTTATCAAGCCAATCTAGTGCACTCGCTGTTATCTTAAGCCAAGCTATACATCAGCGAGCCTTAAACCCGTATCAGTAACCTATTTCAAAAAAGGCCACAGCCACTCTCTCAATTGTCACCATCAAGGCCTTTTCCTTTGTAATCTCATTTATCTCACTGTTGTCTATTTTACTTTCATTTACTTTATATTAAATTTAATTACTTTCACCAATTCAGTTGTGAAGTTATATTGAAATACTCAAGTTATGTATACCATTTAATTACTCAATTTCTATTACACATACTTTTACTTACTCAATTATGTGAGTAAAGATCATTTACTGACTACATATACTTACAATGATATTTATGAAACAGAGTCGAGGCCTAGTTATCAGTCTCCATTATGCGTAAGTGTTATCAAGTCAGAACATATTTTTCAAATCAGATGATATTTATGAAACAACTGACTTTTATCAAGTCAGATGACATTTTTAAAGACTCAATGTACGTCCATTGCCCGTATCTTCAGAAAGCAGGATATGTTTATTAAATTACAACTCTTAATGAGTTTATCAATGAATCAGTTTATACAGTGATTTGTCATTTAAATTGTGACCCCATCAGTTATCATCTATAGGGCATCAGCCCATCATTTACCCGTGCGGCTTCAGGCCAACTCTTGATCGGATTGGCAGGTGTACACCTATGTATAGATCATATCATTGCAAGGGGTTCATATCCAGATAATAATGAGCATTTCAGTTTCATATTGCTTTCGTTTTCATTGTTTTTGCAAACTAAGTAAATGGTAAAAGCGGGTACCTATCAACAGTTTTTCTATGCTCATTTTACAACACATGAATGTATGTACTGAGTTTTTACTCATATTTTCGAATTGTTTTTATATTTCCCATTTTAAGTGATGAAGTATCACATGTTTCCCCGTTTAGCAAGCCCTTTTGGAACTCGTCATATGCTCACAGTGGATTTAGCATAACATGAATGTTGGGATCGACCTCATGGTCAAGTTGGGTCTTTACTTGTGTACTGTGGAGTGCGAGTTAGTATATGGTATGACTAAGCCGATTGTATTGAAGATTGAACTATTATGGACTTTGATCTTGAAATGTTTCAGTTTAATAGCTATTGTGATTTGAACTTGAGTTACAAAATTAAATGGTTTTAGTGAGCTTTGTCCTTATCAGGACGGCAGTAGCGCCTTCTATCATTAAGTCTTTTGCTGCAATTTTTCATAAATTATGTCATTACTTTTTTGGGGGCGTTACAAGTTCTGTCCCGTGTCTCTTTTTTTTGTGTCGCTATCTGTGACCAAAACGCGTCGTTTGGAGAGCCCTAGCAGAAGACCACGTTGCATTTCGATATGTCTGAAGCAAAAAAAAGGAAAGAGCCTGGGAACACACGCTGGGCTAGGAGTTGGGCCAATAAATGCTGGGTTGTGTCAGGTAGCCATTGCTTGTTAAATGCGTTTTGTGGTTTTTTTTTTTTTTTGTTTGCTAAATGTGTATATAAATATGAAGATGAATGCATGGAAAATGAAATTTAATTTATCTCTCATTCTCTGATTCTCTCAATCTGAAATTATCTTTCATTCTCTTATTCTTTCAATTCTATATTTTTTCACTCATTGAAATACAAACACAAAAATTAAAGAAATCAGAAAATTTAAAATCAAATTATCTATTTTTATGTCAACAAAATAAATATTCCTTAATTTTAAAAAATAAAAAACATTCCATATGCTACAAAAGTTAAAACACAAACACAAAATAAAAATTAAAGTAATAAATTATGTTTAATTGTGAGCTCCATGATAATTAATTATCCTGAAATGAGTTCTAATGGGTGGAAAACTGAATGAAATGCAAGTGAAACTCCTACTGACGTAGCATGCCAGAGTTCAAAAAATTGAAATTCAGGTTGGGAATGCCTTTAGAGCATTCCCAGTGAGCTATTTTTTTGGTTCATCAGTGGAGGCATACTTATGTCACATTGGATTGTGAGGTAATTTTTTGATTCATAATCCTTCCTCTCTATAATGCAAGGCTCACAACTTTAGCTCACTAAATAAAATAATACCCATGAATTCACTCTACAACACATAACCTTCTTTTTAATATCAAAAAAGGAAAAACCAAATAAAATTGAAAAAAAAAAAAGTAAGAGAAAAAGGGAGTGAGCCGGCTCACGGTCACGAGCCAGTCTGCGAGCCGCTCGTGGGCTCACGCTGCTACAGAAGTTGCGAGCGGCCCGAGACAGGCAAACCCCAAAAATATCGCCGTTGGATGTGCACTTAGAAGTCCTGATATGAAACTCTTTTATTTTCTTCCCTTTTCTCAAAATATATTATATTCATCAAGGAAAAATTTACTTGCGTATCTATTGTGATGTGATATACTTATTTACAAATTTGATAATTTTGAAAACTAATTTTTGTAACTTCCCATATAAGGGTATAATAACCTACACAATTAATTATGATATAAAACTCGATTTTTCTATGAAGAGTTTACATCGCACCTAAAATTGACGAAAATGTACTTCCTTTTCTATTGAATTAATCATGGGGCAGGTGAAAACAACAACAACAATAACAATAATGATGATGATGATGATAATAGTAAAAAATTATTAAAAGTATGCTCAATTGTTGAAGCTGTGAAGTCTATTTCTAAATATTGGATTATTCTGTTGAACTATCAAGGCTAAAAACTCTACTTTTAACATAATTCTTTTGCACTTCAAAAAAAAAAAAATCTTGCGAGAGGACACTAAAAAAGGACAAACGAGAGTGTCCCTCCCCCTAACATGCACACACACAAATCACTAAATCTCGATTATTTGGGAAACTCTATTTGGCTTCAGTAAAAACTTCGATTATTTGAGAATAACCTTGTATTTTTCATTTGTAGCTCAAAATATAGTTTGTCGATTTGTGATTGAGGAATTAAAAAAAAAAAAACTTTCTTTTGCTTGTTTTATAGATGCCCATCATGTTTCTGAGGAGAGTTTGCAGACGAATGCTTATTCTGGCCACCAAAGAAGAACACCCAGCAACTGCTGCTTCTTCTTGTGCGCGTATTTTCCTTGTTAAAAAACTTTCTTTTACTTGTTATAACTTTGAAAACATATTTTGTTGAAATGGCATAGGAGATCGATAACATGAACTCTCTGTGGAAGCGGAATTATGCCTTAGTTATTGACTTTGAGAAATGTTCTACCAAAGTTGTACAAAGCGAACTTTTTGGTTATGGGATTGACATAAGTGCCCCCCCCCCCCCCAAAAAAAAAAATCCCCTCTCCCCCGGGAAAGGAAACAGGGAAAAAAGTGCTTCGGAACTACTATTTTGTAGCATCCTTGACAAGGCACTTATAGCCAACTTACCCTGGATAATGCCAGGCTATAATCTCAAATTGAGATAATAGCTCGTAATGGATGGAAGTAATTAAGCCACTTGGTTTTAATGTGAAAGCAGCTTTACACCTAAGATCCTTGTACAAGCCTTTAAACCTATCTTCGACATCCAGTCATCTTTGGCTGTGTTTGCCTGTCCAAGGGTTGCGTAGGAAATTGGTGGTTTGGCATACGTAAGCAATTTGACTAAATTGGATCATTTTATTTGTTGGCAGATCCAACAAGAGCATATTGATGTAGTCCTAAGCATGAAAACATGGGCAAGGTCGGCAAGGTGTTTTTTTTTGGGGGGTTGATATAAGGTCAGCTAATTGGATTCAAAGTATTAGCATCAAATGAACCCAATAGCTGATAAAACACATTCCGTATTAAAACTTCGACACTGTCGTATTTTGAAAGGATATTAATGCGCAAGCATTCAAAAAGATAATTAATTAATCATCCTCAGCTATTTTATGGTCAGATTTGAAATACCTATCCATATTTCGATTGTAAATACTCAATTGCAAAATGATAAGTGTCTTACTACACGACACTTCATAAGTGTCTTGTTTTGACTAAAGAATCATACTCTTATGTTTTTAAATTGAAAAAAATGATAGGATCGAATTATGGAAGTATATTACAACTTATAAGTTGTATAAAATCATCTTTTTATCCATAATTTGCCGCATTTTTAAAATACGCGTATCATAAGTACTCATGGATGGGGTTAATGCAATTAGGGTATCATTTAATACTTTATCGGCGTAGCCGACAAATATTTAAGGTTAGCAATTCATAATTAAGTATAATCATTGAAAAATTTGTAATTTTAAATCGTAAAATATGTTAATTTATGATAAGGTAAGACATTTAAGAGTGTCTTGCAGTAAGATATATATCATTACTCTACTCAAAAAGAGAGCACAATAATTGTGTCCTTAAATGGTCATTTTTTATTCTTGTACAGTTGTACATTCAAATAGCTATTGTGTAATAAGCTGTCTCAATTTTACCGAAATATTTCATATAAACAGCAAATACCATTAGTTAATACAATTGTTTGGTAACTATGAGTAGTGCATCGATCTTGTTCACCATTCACTATCGCGAGCTTGTGCTCTATGAGTAGCCGGATCCCAGAAGATGTGTCGAGAAGAAAAGGATGATAAACGCCCTGTAATAAGAAATCTCTTTCTCCTCTTTTTTAGGCTCAGCAGCAGCAGAAGGCTCACCATCTCCGTCACCGTCGACGTCCATGACGGGGGCGGACAGCGGCTAAGACGACTCCTCCTTCTTGACAACCACAATCGGCGCCGGCGGAGCAGCATCTTGCGCGGGTGCTTCCTACTTAGGCTTGGGCGGCTGCTTGGACTTGGGTTGGAATTTCGATTTGGGTGCGAACCTTGAGGGTTTTGCTGGTGCTTGTTTTTGGCTCGTCTATGGCGTCCAAGTCTATCCTCTCTGTCTCCCTCAAGGGGCGAACTGAAGAAGGCTGTGATTTCCGTGAAGAGGTGCCTAGGTGTCAGCTCTTAAGAGGTTGCTTCTGTCCCACATCGGTCTGGGCGTGGTAAAACATGGGTTTTTATCGGCAGCAAAAGAGTTGCTCGTGCAACCGCCGGATTGCGGGTTGAAGTGGGTGGGCCTCGAAGCCGCATACTGTGGATTTCTTGGGCCCAGGAAAGTCCCCGGGCCGTCTGCCACAGAGATGTGGGCCTGGAAACGGGTTGTCTCTGAGTCGTGGCCCATTTCTGCAACTCTTGTAGAACGGCTGAGACGAGGTTTGGAGCCTAAGTGGGCCTCCACCAGAGACTAATTGGCCGATGGTATACAGTTATCCACTTGGGCTCTAGCCAGCCTAACCTAACCGAACGGGGCTTACAACTTGCGATCCACTTTTTTGTCCCTTTCTGTTGGGCAAATGCATCGTTGATTCGGACTTCTCTTTCCCCCCCCGCTCGGTAATGTTGTGTTCGATAATTGTGTTTTGAATAGTCTTTAATATTTTAATCAAATTAGTAAATTTTACTGTTTGAGATAACATAGACCTTGTTCAATGGAATAAATTATTTAGATAGTAGATATCAACTTAGATATCAAATAATAATTTAAATAATTGATAACATTTCTAATTTAGTTATTAGCTGATAACTGCTTAGATGAGCTGTTGTAATAAATATATTCGGCAAATTTAGCTGTTGGGTTAGCTGATTAATGTATAATTTTTGATCTTTAATGTATAAATTAAAAAAAACTATTTCATGAAAATAAATTACGTGTATCATTGATATTTATGAAATAAATTTTATAACATCATTAAACCAACTATATTTGAACATTATAGAAAAAATTACTTTTCTACCATTATCATTTTGTATAATAAAAAATAAGAATGAAATAACACAACTAATGAAAATAAAGTCAATTAGTTATCAATAAGATAAATTCAAGCCGACAAATATGTGGAACCAAATATGTTCTACAGTTGAAGTGATTTTTTGGTATTAACATTAGTTTCACCTCCCTATAAGTAAATTTAAAAAAACAATTATTTTTCTAGTGTACTATACATACATGAATATATGAATATTCTGCACTTGAGAGTAAATAAATTCATTAAAAAAATAACATTAGTTTCACCTACATGCATGAATGTTCTACGCTTGAGACGAATATTATTTTGCTTGTATTGGAAGTAATATTGGTGAAGAGGATCAAAAAGCATTAGATGTAGACCTAATAACGTTTGATCATTATTTGGCTCAAATGATTTGAAATTACATCTAATCGTGGCTCAAAGTAGAACCTAACCTGGCTTAATTCAAATCAAAGTTGCCTTGAAATTTAGAGCCAAGATTGCATCCCCCCCCCCCCCCCCAACCCAAAAAAAAAAATGAACAAATAAAAAAGAGAAACACAGGGATGAAGAAGAAAACTGGTCATTGCAAACCATGTACCCAACTGGAGAAATATGATTCAATGACACATTGGGAAGCTTGACGATGTCAGCTCTCCTTTCTAGTGTACTATACATACATGAATATTTCTCGGAGACTGATGTTCGATTATAATAAGGGTATAATTGTAGGAAAAAGATGAATATTTCCTGGAGAAAGATGTTCGACTGTAATAAGAGTATAATTCTATATGATTATTCTAAAGTTTAATTCGATTTGAAAATATCAAATAAATGTGTTTATGGACATTTGGCAAGAAGAGAACCTAATTAGTCAATTTGTACTGTCTACACGCTGTCAATGGAGTCTGCAATATTTCAGACATGGCAACCATTAAGTTTAGCTCTTATCCTCTATAAACAAGTAATAGATAAACACATAAATGTAAGCTCTTTCACTTGCTCCACCAACTGCACATAGACCAAAAATTCAAGTATTCCTACCACAGAACAGTTCCACTCAACCAAGAAAGAAATTCTAAAATGAGAGGGTATGCCATTTCCACTTGCAAAATCAGAGAGAAAACCCCATTTGCCCAAAATTCAAGATCAAAAAAAGAATACCCATTTCTACTTGACCAAGATGTTGATTTGGGTCCTTTATCAAGATCAAAACAAATCAAAGATGACCAAGAACAACTCTTCAATGCCAACAATCATGACACCGAGAAATCCCTACTCAGACGGGATCCACACTGGTTGTTTAAAGGGCAGTGGAATGGAGAAGTGAGAAAACAGACAGCCATGAGGCCCGCAACTCTGAGGAGGAATTTCTCAGCAACGTCATTGCACCAAGGGAACAAAAGTAGCAGTATCATGCTTGAAAGGCCGAGCAGTTCAAGGTCAAATATTCAAGGGGCAATGAAGAGGGCATTTTCTATGAAACTCAGGAGATCATCTTCTGCGAGTTCTCAGTCTGAGTATTGCAGAATTAATCATGATCAAGATCAACCATTTAGAGTCGATGATGATGATGATATTGATAATAACCATGACCATGAAGGTGATTACTATTGTAATGTTGATCATCAAGATGAAAGTGATTCTCTAAGGAATGATGGTAATGGGTCAATGCAGAAAAGATCTCTGAGTATGAAGCACAAGGGTTCCAACTCCAAGTCCAACGTTCTCAACGCTTGCAAGCGCCTTTTTAGCCGCAAATTTGCTTAAAATCCTTTTGCATCGTTGTATAGTTTCTTTTTCTTCTTCGTCTTCCCTTTTTTTGTTTTTTTCTGGGAATTTGTTTTTTTTTTGGGCCGCGGGGGGGGGGGGTGAAAGTTTTCCATCGTAGGGCTGAAATTCTACATTTTCTGGTGCAAGCTTTGTGTTTTGAAGTTCCGCTGGGTAACAAATATGTGGTATCTGCAGCATAATCGTATATTATATGCTAATTCTTAAATGAATCGGTCTGATAAGTTATTTTTGTAAGACGAACACCTTATTTGGCTGTGATATATTCTTGCAACTTTTTCTTTACATCTTACGATTTTTTTTTTCTTTCTCATGAGATAATTTCATCCAAAACAGCTTTCAATTCTCAACAAATTCAGTACATGTTCTGAAGCTGTTAAATAGAGAACTAGAAATAGAACAAATAACTATACAAAAAGAAAAATTGAACCACGTTCATGCCATGCTAGGTTGGGGGGGGGGTCTCACCCACTAAAGTAGAGTTACTATTTAGTTCAATAAGGTGTACAATTCTTCTATCACAAATTTTTTCCTTTTGTAAGACTCAAACTTGATACCTTGTATAAGGAAAACAAGCGCCAAATCACTTAAATCAATTTATGTTAATGATGAAGCCAGTTTATTTGTGGCGAAACCAAACTAAATTAACCGAATCAGACATCAGACTCCATAAGTTAGTAACTCAACCTAAATCAACTCACAAATTTGGCTTAACTAGACTCACTGAACCTAATTCGGCCCATCTTAAAAAAAAAAAAAAAAAAAAAAAAAAAAAAACCTAATTCTACCCACTTAGGGCCTATTCTTTTCGTTAGTAAATTGAGGTTGGTAAAATGATGAAGTTAGTTGATGTAGGTTGAAATGAATTGAATTTGGTATTTTTCGTTGAAGTGGATTGAAGTTTATATTTTTTGTTGAAGTGGGTTGAAGTTGGTCAATTTTTTGAAGTTGGTTAAAATAGTGTGAATAAAATTTTAAAAGAGGTGACTTAAAATAAGTTAAAATTTGCTGAAATTGGTTAAAATGGGTTGAAATTGATATTTTTTATTAAAGTGGATTGAAGCATGTTAAATTGGATTGAAGTAAATTGAAGTTGGTAAATGAAAAAAGACAAACGAAAAGAACAGGCCTTTAAAGTAGACTCATCGGACTAGCCCGTCCCCATGAACCAACCATTTTCAGACCCTCATCCTACCAGTTGCAAGCTCAACCTTCTCCTTGATTGGCTGAATTGGGATGACCTTAAGATCAATTCAGGCAGACCACATAGCGGGGCGGCCCACTGCCGAGTTGCTGAATTGGGGTGATCCTTAAGATACAAGTGTCCCACAAGTCACGGAATACTAACCACAAAATGTCAAAGCTAATTTGCCAAGCTTTTCACCAGTCTGGCAATAACTCGTCCTCATGCAGAAACTTTTACACATTTAACTGGACTTAACCCTAATAAAGCAGAATATAAATGTTCATTGTGTTACAGAAAAGCCTCTAACACAGACAGCCAAAGCGCAAAAACATGACTAAGGACAAAAATGTCACCAAAGAAAACAATATATACTTGAGACCTGAGAGGATATGTCCAATCAACTTACAAATGCCAGCTTTCTGTGGGTAATGAATTGATTTTCAAGTTGAAAACCAGGGTTTTCGTCGAAATATGGGTTACAACAATAATACCACATTCCCTATAATTTCTGCAAATGCCCTGGTTATCCCCTGTACACTTAGGAAACCACCTTTTTCTTTTACATTACAGGTAAATCCCTCAAAACCTAGAATCCATCACTCCGGCCTCGTCTAGAGAGGAATGCTGCATGCTCACTCATGCTACCCTTTAATCGGTAAAACAATGGCTTGCTTCTAACTGTTCGCAAAGGACCTGATCTATTATCATGTGCTATAGGCAGGGCTACATGTTCTCCCACAAAACTTGAAGTCGAAAAAGGTCTGTTTTCCATCTCAAGGGGACCGGAACTATACTCCATGGTTACAAATGGTGAAGCATGTCCATATATTAAGCGAGGGGTACCTGCATTCCACCAGCTGCTCTCAGAGGGTCCGAGGTCACTTTTGGAGTCCAAATCTGGGACTGAGGAATCCTTGAGGCTACCACAATCTTCACAGGCCTCATCACTGTCGTTGTAGATGAGTTTAAGTGCCTGCACAACTTCCCCCATGAAGGGCCTGTGAGTCACTTCAGGGTGGACACACATTGAAGCTATTGCAGCTACCTTGGCAAAGTCATTGAAGTTGTACTTTCCGGCCAAGGCAGGATCAACCAACTGTTCAACACCTTCTCTGCTAGTCAAAAGAGGCCTTGCCCATGTTACTAGGTTCTCTTGTCCCTGAGGCTGGGACATGTCCACCGGTTTTCGTCCAGTGAGAAGCTCCAAGAGGACAACCCCATAACTATAGACATCACTTTTGACAAGTAAATGCCCAGTCATTGCATATTCAGGAGCGACATACCTGCACATTCACAGTTCACCATGCAGGAAAGTATACGTCAAGTCAGAACAACGACCACCTGGATGACATGAGAAGCATAAACTGCCCAACAGCATTCAAGTGCCACCAAACTATCCAGGTAATGAAATATATTAATCGCATATCAAAATGCATCTAGAAATAAAACAAATCAGTATTTAAATGCATCCTGAGGTGAAACATAGGATTCTAATTTTAAGGTACTAAGATGTTTACGAGGTCTACAATTCAGCTTTTGAATCGACAACCCCCTCCCGGGGGGGGGGCGCTTTTGAGAAGGATATGGTATTGATCAAGATGCGTAGTCTCCTAGATTTCTGCTGGGAGGGGTGAAAGAACTCTCCCTCAGTTATTCTACTTTAGGAGCTCCAACATTGACTTCATAGTTTCATGTTTTAGCAAAACAACAGTCACTTTTTCCCCCTCTTTTTTCTTTTTTTTTTGGGGGGGGGGGGGAATAAAGCATCAGTTGTTGCAAAAACACAAGGTTTATATCAAATTTCAGAAAGAACTACGGCATGGATAATGGATCCTTAAGAAGGTTTTACAGGAATCTCGTATGGACCAACTGGGAAGGGGTACACCAGCCAAATATGATAGCTAAAGCCACACACGCAAAAACTCAACCAACAATTAAGAGACGGCTAGCAGCATGGACAATTTGACGTCACTTGAGAGAAGGGTGCTTTAGTGGTGAGAGCCCCATCCTCAACAGCAAGGTTGAGAGTTCCATTCTCATATAGCACTAGGATCAAGATTACAAAAAATTGATCATTCTTACGTATTGTTCGTTTTCAGTTTTCCTGCCCGCTATGTTTTGCTCATTCCTGTAGCGTCATTCATGTATCCTTTCTGAAACAGGTGCTTCAAAAAAAAAACACACACACACACACACACTAATTAGAAAAGACAAACAGTCATTACCCGAATGTTCCCATGACACGGGTGGAGACATGTTGGCTTCCCTCTGTTGCTTCTCTTGCCAATCCGAAGTCAGAAACCTTCGGAGTGTAGTCATCTTCTAACAGAACGTTGCTGGCCTTAAAATCACGATGAATAACTCGAGGATTAGAATCCTCATGTAGATATGCCAATCCTCTTGCAGCACCAAGAGCAATTTTTAATCTTGCATCCCAGTCCAGAGGTCCCTTTCTCTTGTCAGCACCTAAGACACCAAAAGTAGGGTCAAGCCTAGATGATTGCAACACAAGCACTTAATGAAATCAACATCTTTCTAAGGGTTTGAGTTTTTTGATGATGACGCTTCAAGCTCTCTCATTCCATTGGTGTGATCCCACCATGATAACAAAATACACCTCACCTTGTTCCTCACCTGCCCTAAAACATTTTTTTTGGGGGGGGGGGGGGGATACAATTAGACACAAAACATTATAAATCATCTATATCACCATTTCAATCTTTATCTTAGCAGTGAGCAAAGAAATGTATGACTTTATAGAACATAAAACACCTCATCAAACAAATTAAAAAGAAGTTTAATACGTTAGCAAAACTCGACAAAGAAAGAAGTACCATGCAAATGTGACTCAACACTGCCGTTGTGCACGAGCTCATATACCAGGCAGCGCCTGTGACCTTCAATACAGATGCCAATAAGCTTCACAAGGTTACGGTGATGCAATCGGCTGAGCATCTCCACTTCTGCAATAAATTCACGATCTCCATTCTGATTATCCCTTGTAAGCAATTTGACTGCAGCCTCAATTCCATCTTCTAGAATGCCATGATAGACACGTCCAAAGCCCCCTTCACCCAAAATTCTCCTTGAACTAAATTTGTCTGTCGCCTTATCAAGTTCAGCAAGTGAAAAGGCCCTCACAGAAAGTGCACAAGTGGGCATCGATGCAAAGAGTGACATGGATGTTGAGCTTGCTGCACTGCTTGAGAAAGTAGAACCAATGCCTGCATTTTGAAACAACATAACCCATACATCGAACTTATGCCAATCTTTATCATAGATGACATTAGAAAAAGCATATAGAGTTTTCATATTCAGACACGAATAAACACAATTAAACAGCATAATAAACAACAGAAGACAGGCATAAGAGTTAGATAGCCAACAAAACTAACAAATTACAAAACCCCAAGCAAACAGAAAACATTGAAAATTTTACTTATAGGTTCATTGAGGTTTTGTCAAACACTTTCTGGGTCCTACAATTTTTTAAAGTAGTTTATAGGTCCGTTGGGGGTTTTGAAAAAAATATCTTTCTTAAAATGACGATAATGCCCGTGATGTTTATAAAATAACATTTCAGATTTTTTGGCCAAAACACCCTCCACCCTACGTCATCCCATCATCCCCCCCCCCCCAAAAAAAAAAAAAAAGATACCAACCCCGGCACCCACATACTCAAGACGCTGCAGGTGACCTGGCCCCAGATCCGGGATCACTGACTGCTGTCGACTTGAGTGCGCGCACCTTCCACATTCCCAAAGCCCCATCTTCCTCCTCCCCAAAGCCCCGCATCCTCTCTCTGTACAACCACCGCATCCAATCTCTCTCATCCTTTTGCAGCCTCCCCAACACTCCCGAAATCCCCCCTTTAAGGAAATTGGCCAGCCTACAAAGCCAGTCGCCCTTTGCTGGTGTGCTTGTGGTGGTGGATTTTGGGGTTAGGGGTGGTGGATGGGGCAGAGAGAGGGGTGGCAGAATGAGATTGTCGATTTTGGAGCTGGAAGAAAGAGGAAAGATGGGCAGCGGCAGCTGGCAGGTGAGAAGATGTCAACATTGCCAGTGAACCCCGATCTGAGGTCAATGGTGCCGGCTGACTTACAGTGGTGGTGGATGGAAAGGAGCTAGGTGGTGTGAGGAGATAGAGTGCTGACAGGGTTATTGTTATTGTTATTGTTATGGTTATAGTCGTGGTTATTGTTTTGGTTATTGTTTATTTTTATAAAATTCCAATTATCATTTTATAAATAACACAGGGGCATTATCGTCATTTTAGGACCCAAAGATATATTTTTCTTCAGTGGACCTAGAAATTATTTTCAGAAACTGTAGGACTCAAGAATTATTTGACAAAACCTTGATAGACCTACATGTAATTTTTCAGAAAACATTGGCATCCAATCAAAAATGCCTCAATTTATAAGAGGCATTTGCAATGTTGACCAATAATTTGCCTGCAATATCGAACCGGACCAAGGACACAAAGGTACAAAACAACAAAAGCCACATCATCAGCTTTTTTTTAACCCCTCACAAACCCTATATTTACAGATAGCTATCAACAAAACTCTTTTATATCTTGGGCGCATGAAGTACAAATGTGTACCAAATTCACTATATAATGTCTCCATCATACTTATATAGACTTCTTCCACAATGATATTAGTTTTCAATTGTTAATCCTATTGTTTATGCATGAAGTTGCTGTATAACCTTTTCATTTTTCCCTTCTCTCTCTAAATTATAATATTACTTATGTCTACAATAACTGTCCGTTTATTATTTCGATAACATATCTACAAATTGTCTATTTGAACATGCATCATGCAAAGCACGGGCCCAGACTAGTTAGTTTCAAATTCTAAAATCTCCTGACAATCCAATGAAGAAGTATTCCCTTGAAAGATGCCACACACACACACATAGACACACACACACACAGAGAGAAAGAGAGATGCACACACATGCACATGGCGAGTGTGTCACACACATGCAGGCACACACAGAGTCCGAGGGGCAAAGACTTTCAAATAACCTCCAAGGGAATTCGCATGTTAAAATATAAGAGAAGCTGTGGAAATATGATTTGAATGTAACTTTTCCCAGCAGAATTTATTCCTCTTCCTACTCTAGGAGCCAGGTGAAGAATTCACAGAAATCCAATCAAGCTTGCTAATTCTTTAGCAATGCAACTACTCCAACATGCATCTCGAGAAAAAAACTGGGGACCATATACCAGAACTGGAACTCTGTTCATAGCAATGAAGAACAAATATGTCTTTGTCCACTGCAAGCTTACAAAGGAGTGGGAACTGATCTCTCAAAGGAAAGCCATCACCATACATGAAGAGGGGGGGGGGGATCAAGGGGCTATCTCCAGCCTACCAGGAAATATGATAGTAGAAATGAACCCACCCTTTTGCGATGAATCTCTAAAAAGACTCACACCACATATGCTATTAGGCCTACTAGGTATCCATCACAGCCCCATCACCCCCTTATTTAACATTGAGCTTCTCCAATCTCCATGGCTTATCTTTCTCATTCATCTACCCCCATAGCATTTGCCATTACTTGTCATTGCATTTCATTTTGGTCCAAACAATGTGAGGTTAATATCTTGACCTTGTTCTCTACAGATGACCCATAACTCTAGTTAGATGACTCTGTTTCTAATTCAAAGCTTCACCCAATGCCGACTTATCCACCTCAACATCCCAAGCACTAAACTCTTGGACCAGATTGAAGTAACTCCCAACAATATGAGAATAAAATATAGCAACAATTTTGTGTTTCCAATTGCAGGACACAAGTAGAACAACAAAACCTGATGAAGATCCAGCCAAAGGAGGCAACATCCTGAGGTACACAGCCTTAACCTTAACAACCACAAGGATTTCTCTTAGCAACCCTCAAACACTAATTGAAGTTTAATGAAAAAGGAGCAAGAAACATAAGGTACAGAAATAGGCAACGATAAACATATAGAGCTAGTAATGTTTCAAAAGCACTAAAGAAATATGAAATGCTACTAGAAGCAGTGAAAGCTACCTGTTTCGATAATACTCACATATGAAAACTTACCAGGTTTCTTATTGATGGAGGGTGCAAATACAGGCCCAACAGCATTCGATGTGTTCCTGACCTTCTTCCATTTCATAACTATAAAAAGTGCTGCTATGCAGGCCACGAACAAAACCAACGCAGAGAAAACGATGACAAACACAACTTTGGCGCTCATTTTATTATTTCTGCTCATAAAATTAGCACTAATTGGATATTGTCCATCTCCAACACTTCCTATCGGGCTCCCTATGTAGCCCCCTGATGGAAACGGCGAAGGAATTCCTGTTTTTTTAAAAAAACAGGTTCAGCAACCATACATGCAGAATTATGCAGCAAAAGTATAGTTAGGAGACGAACATATTACCTGGATAGTTGACATAGATCACATCGTAATTACCAAAAAGAGTTTTATTTAGTGGCACCTCCTTTCGCCAAAATCTCTCAGAAGTTAGGGTAGCAGTGGTATTATCAAACTTCTCACTTAATGGAACCAAGTTGACATCGACTAGTGTTCTTTCTTGATTTTGGGTATCAGCAGTAGCACCCACTATTTGTACCTGATTTTGCTTCACATATGTACCTTGTGCAATCTCAACTGCTAGCTCATTGACCTCAGGGAAGAGAGCATATACAGCAATGCTCAAAAGGAGCCTGATTTTCATAGGGAAAACACAACCACAAGGAGTTCCAACAGGAGTCAGAGTAAGAGGCTCCGAACAAGTCTGACCACAGCCTGCAAAATAACATATGGTAGAAACTTAAGGTCCCATAAAACCATGCAGGACAAAATATATGAAACTGACCAAATGAGAACAAATTTATATTACAGCATCCAGCCAATCCTGATTCAGCCCTCTGATTGCAGACTGAGACATCCCATTAAAAAGCTGTCCAATTTTCAGGTAACTAAGGAATCGTTTCCAGGCAACTTTTCTAGCCACGAAAATGTCATCCTAAACCATCCTGTACTTCTTGTTGTGAAGTAGCAGGCAACAAACACTTTGAAATGTAGTGGTCAAACATTAGCAGCTTCTTAGCAATTCAAAGTTAAGGCTATTATCATCTAAAACCCTTGGCCCCCAGAAACCAGCTATCCCTCATTTTTGAGAAATGAACCCCATACTCACTGAAGCGTGAGAGGCTAAACCTCATCATTTTGAATTCCTAAAATGATGCAATTTCCTGAGGACAATGCACTGGGGTAAATTTCATAAGGAAAAGGACAAGGAAGCAAAAATCAATAGAAAAGCAAGGGCCTTCTTAGGTTTTAGCCTCTTTGTTTGGGAGGGGGGTTGAATGACTTCTTGTTCAAAAGAGAATCCAAGTGAGACCTTAATCAAGAAAAAATTAAAGCAAAGATCAAAAGGCCTTCTTGGGTAAGGGCATAGGGCCAGAGGTAAGGAATACAAGTAAGAGAATACAATCACTATTGCAATGGTCAAGGAGAATGTAGCAGCCGTAAATCTAGTAAAAGACAGAACCGATAGGTTGAACCCTTGCAAAATCAGAAAAGAAAAAGCTAGGTGAAACTTGTTCACTCCCTGATAGTTTACCCTGAAACCGCGTTGGGGAAAGAAAGAACCAGAATGCTTCCAAATACTGACAGCATTCGGTAAGCCCCCAAAAAGCAGCTCCTTATATGGGGTTTCATCACTTTTATAGCCAAATACCCTCACATCCTTTAAGTTTTACATTTATCCCCCTCTCAACAGTGATGTGGGATGAAATGAGGAGACAAGTCAACTTCTGTAGGGATATTTCAAGTTATCAACCAATATAGTGCATCAAGATGATATCGTAGAAGACATATTCCACTTTTGAAGTTATTTTCACTGATCTAGTGATAAGAAATGTTTATTACACACCCAGGACCACATATTTGCAATCTACAATTGCCTTTTTTGCTTTCGGAATTTAAACCTGCATCAAAGCCATATAAACCTGGTGTACATAATATTACCTGGTGCTGCATCCGGAGCTGAAGAGGCCACATACGGTCTCGCTCTATGACGACGATGATGATGCTTCGGAATGAATTTATGATGAGGAGAAATAATAGGCCCTGGCACAGGAATTTAAGCCAAAACAGAATTATACGAAGTGTCTACCTTTGCATTCTGAATTGACAATAACAATGTATTAACAGTAACAAAAACACAATGAATACCTCTGTATGCTGGAGAAGGAGCAGGCGCCACTGACGGTCCTTCAGAAGGCTTAGGCTGCCACATGAGGGGCTTTGCTGGCAGAGAAAATGAAATACCGTGAGAATAAGCTGCGAAATAATTTGCATATGTTTTTTTTTAGAAAGCGGGATGTTTCTTGGGCAATCAAGTACTATGAACTAGTTCATCCATTGAAATGGACTCCCAAAAAGGTATGATAAAAATTTTTGTCAAGTCGCCGTAACTAATAATACGGAGTTACTGGGAATGGCCATTGCAATGCTTACCCCCTATTGCTAATACTCTATGTGAGCATGACTAGGCATGCATGACCTAGATACAAGCAGCGGAATAATCCTGACATAGTACCTTGATGTAATCAACATAAATCCAAAGACCTGCCCTTAAATTGTCAAAAACCTTCAGAGCATGAAGCCCAAAGCTTTGGACGTGCACAAATTTTGCATGCTTATTTATCCAGGGATGGCAAAAACGCAAATGAGCTAAAACACCATTTCAACACTCAGTTATCTCTGGAATGTAATCGTCTCCAGGACAAATCCAATTAACATTCCGTCAATTAGAAAAATTTCCAGGTGTCCATATGGAAAAGTCAGGCCATGATGCATAAGGCAACATACATCAGAACTGTCCTTCAACTGCTGTGAAAGCCTGAAAGGCACTCAATCTGTCATGGATTTTTTTTTTTAAATTTTAAAAATGTGTTCATATCAAGGAATCACGTTGACCACAATTCCCCCGCACAGAATCCACTCTGCTATATCAACCTATCATTGGTAACAGGAAAACTCATGAAATAGGGCTTGATATGAACCATGAAGTCATAGGACCGAACACATGATCATCATATGAACCAATGATGCATATAAATATCCCAATCCAAATGAGGCAAATGGATTATGAACAAATTAAACAATATGGCATGGAGCACTCCATATGCATGCTATCTGCTTTATCAGATTATTTAATGTGTTGATCAGCCTTGTTAGACAAAAATGAATTAAAAATACATGTTTGTGTCACGGGAGATAAAATAATAAGCACATGTTCTATGAGCTAGCATATGGCCTTGGGTGCTAGCTGTCACAACCGAAACAAAATGAGAGTGATATACTCAAACACGCAAAATCTCTATTTGTATAAGCTGGAGTGTTTACAAACCGCTTTAACTAGGTAGATGCAAAAACCGCTTTAACTAGGTAGATGCAAACCTCTTTAACATTCCCCTTCCTTTAAGTTGAGTCGGGGATTATTTCTCTATTTTGAACATAGATCATTAATTTCCAAGACATTCAACAACGAATATAGATAGTCCACATTGCATGGACAAGTAGCATAGCACTATTCCAAAATTCCAGTACCCAAATAACTGACATCTTTCCTTTTCATATTTCCTCCACCTTTTTCTGGCAGGAACCAGGCTCGACGAAACTCTGGCTCTGGCTCCATGTTGTGCATGAATCCCTGCAGTTCCCTGCCCTTTACAGATAGTACACATGGTGCACTCATACAATAACGCCACCCATCTCCATTCTCTTAAATTGATTGTCCGAGCTTGCTACTAAAACCTATGCAGTTAGATTTTATATAAGATCTCTGTAGCCATGGCTCACTTTTCATCTAACTAAACAGTAGTAATCATTTGTGAGGTGACTAAGAATCATCAGAAAATAACCCACAACAGCAGGAGCAGATGCTGATTCTAGTTACTTTCTAGTCAAGCTTTCACAAGGTTCTCTCACCAACTGATTCATTTGTATCCGTTAGAACCTGAATACTTGATAATTCAGATTTCTTGAAAGGCAACAAGTGAATACACCCACCATCTATTTTCCATGAGGTACCAGCAGTAACAACAAAAAACAATAAGTGAGCACCCAGAAAATGATAAGTTCCCAAAATAATACATGTTAACTTCATGGGTAACTTTACACACGCAGAGAACCCAGGAAGAATCAAACCTTGGTCTCTCTAGTGGCAACCAAGTCCCCTCCCACAAGGCTCCCCCCCCCCCCCAAAAGGGCTTTGAAGATTACATGTTTAGTGGATTGCAGTTTTCAACAATAGAGAAACTATCAAAAAGCAAGTGTACGAGCAGGTAGAAGCGGCATTGCTCCAAACCCCATTACAAAATTCGCCATAAGAGACAAACCCCATTTTGTTTAATAGCAAAAACTATCCAATTAGTTGCTCCCTTTCCTCAGCTCCCCAAAAAATAGACATACATAAACACTTCTAACTTCATAATGCTTGGAGTCAATTACCTTGCGAAGCAGAAATAAGGTAGACTACAGAAACAAAGAGCCGAAGCATTTGAACTTGCATCTTCTAGCACCGCCAAAAACACTCAGCAAAAATCAAAATCACCATCAGGAACTAAGCAAGCAATTGCTCTCCCAAGCACCGGCGAATTCCCACCAGAAGCAAAGAGGACTCAAAATCTCCATAGATTACACTTCACACCCCCAAAATCACCTCAAAAACATAGCGAAAGCAGAAACCCCAACTTAGATTGAACAATGCAGGGAGGTCTTCAGATCCAGGAAATGCGGCAAAAGAGAAGATCTGCGACGGCGTTAGGGTTCAACCAGGCGCCAGCAGATAGAAGGAAGGAGAAGATTGAAGCAATTCTGCAGAGTTGTTGAGAAGTTTGGAGATGGATAGAGGAAAGAGAGGAGAGGAGAGAGAAAGTGAAGGTGTTTGGAAATGGAGGTCAGTGAGTGAACAGGGATGAGTGAGTATGGGGGAAGAGAGAGAGAGAGAGAGAGAGAGAGAGGGGTTGCTTTATTGCTAGTGCTGCTGCAAATGCGAATGCAAATGCGATTGTAAAGTTGCTGCTCTTTAACTCCTCCTGGGGCCCTCACGCTCCTCTACTAACGTCTGTGTCACACTGCCATTGCCCCGCTTTCTTTAAAAGGAAAATGAAATTTTATTTTTTTTTTAAAAAAAAAAATAGAGGCTTCATTTTCACGTAGACTTTTGTTTTGTTTTTGTTCACAACGGTGTGTGAAAGCTGAAGATGGCATTGCTTGAATTGCATTGTCTTTTGTCGGATAATTCGACTATAATCTACAAGGACCACTATAATCCCTTTGATTCGTTAAATAAAACTAATTACTTATCAAATGTGGTATAATTTCGTAGATTTTATTACGTCTTTCAAAAGATGATAAATGATGTATAAATGTCGCAAAATTCATAATTTAAAAAAAATATTTTATCTTCATTTTTGATCTATTGTGGAATTTATTAGCTGATGTTTATGATATAAATAAGAAAATAAAATCTCAAAAATCATTAGATGGTTCAAAAATTCTTCGCCTGTTAAAAAGTTTATTCACGTAATAACATGCATCGTATACAATGTTTGCTAAATTATAGATTGCAAAGTAAATTGATTAATTGGAGTGAATAACTTAAGATGGCATACATCCATTGTAAATTTACATTAATTATTATAGTGACATGTGTTTTGCGAACAAAACTTTTCAACATGGGCTTCCCAAGTTACTAATTGTTATTGCAGTACAAGATTACAATATTCCTTAAACATTCACTTCTCATATAGGTGTTTATGGTGATTTGCGTTTACTAAATATATTCCACCATTAAGTGTGTATCGAGTTCAATAAAGTTCGTTCTATTTGATGTGCATTGTGTCTAAATCAACTTAAAACTAAATTGAACTTTTCCATCATGTTCAAATTGAACCCAAATTATTGCAAATTTGTTATTTTGAATGTGACCATACAAAGTATTGGTGTATTGAAACACCTCTAAAATAACTTATGTTATTCTATTCGATGCGGTGGTAATACATGAAGACACAATGACGTTGCTTCCACTCAAGGTTTATCAATGGGAATTCCTATGAATAAAACTTTTAGATATTTACCATCGTCAACTGTGGCATCACTTTATATATGTAGTTTATTTAAATGTTCATCACTCATGCGTGCTTAATTAGAGTTCAATCACATAGAAAATTAACACGTGTAACGATTACTTGCTTGCAAGTACTACACTTGCAATACATGTGACACAACTCGCAATGGGTATCCATCTCAATTCCCTATACAATGTGTTATCTTTATATTATAAATGCTAAAATGTGTAAGAGATTGAATGTTGAAGGAATGGAAAATGCTAACATGAGAGTGAATTTCAAATATATGTTACTTCACAATAGTTGATCAAAATCTTAGGCAATCTCAGCCGTTGGATTTATCTCAATAACTGCTTCAATAGATAGCACATGCAATAATCTCTCTCTATTTATTAGCCACATTAGGTCTCATGTTTGATTTTCCCCTCATTATATTGTACTCTTTACTGGGCACATTAGGTCTCAGGTTTGATTTCCCCCCGTCATTGTATTGTATTGTCATTCGTTGCTGATACGGATCACAACATTTTTTATTTCCATCATTATTAATATTTTGTATTTTTCAATATAAATATAAATTTGAGCATGTATTATTAGAGATAATAGTAGGATTATAAATACGATTTCTATGATTATTTCAATTATTACTATTGTTATTGTTGTCGTCATTATCACTGTCGTCGTTGTGATCATTCTATTTGAATTTGATAACATAGTCAATACTACTTATGATAATCTAATTATCAATGAGAGATTAAGATATTATAATGGATATAAAAATTTTTATTAGTTCATTATTATAGAATACATTCATATTTTAGAAGTTTTAACTTAAAAAGAACCAAATTATAATTACTGAACAAGTCATAAAACCTTATGTGACACCTTGTTATTAACACATAATATAATATACGCAATTATAAAGAAATAATAAACATTTTTGATTTCCATGATTACTATTAATATGTTGTATTTTTTTGAAACAAATATAAAATTGAGCATGTATTATTAGAGATAATAGAAAAATAAATATGATTTCCATGATTATTTTCATTATCACTATTGTTGTTATTGTCGTCATTGTCGTTGTCGGCGATGTTATATTCTTCTTTGAATTTGATAACATAGTCAATATTAATTATGATCGTCTAATTATCAACGAGAGATTAAGAGATTATAATGGATATAAAAGCTTTTATTATTCATTATTATAGAATAGGTTCGTGTTTTAGAAGTTTTAACTTAAGTAAACCGAACTATAATTACTGAATAAGCCGTAAAATCTTACGTGGCACCTTATTATTAACTGTTAGGAAATTAGAGCAAGCTAATAGCAGAAGCGATAGGATGAAACAGATATTCAGAAATTAAAGAATAATAACAGAAACAAAGCAATAACACATAAGATTTACGTGAAAACCCAATGCGGGAAAAAACAACGGACGGCGACGAGCACAATCAATCCACTATATGAGCAGGAAGAGTACAAAGTGATCGCAACCACAACAAGTGATTCAATCTAATAGCAGGATTACAATCTCTCTTGTAATCTCTCACAAGACACTCTCTACCTTTCAATGTGTTATGGAATTCATGAATGATTTTAGATCCTAGGTAAGGTCTCTTTATATAAGGTCTAGAAGTCTAGGATTTTACCCCTATAGGAGAACCCTAACTGCCAAAAAGACTGTACGCCAAAAGCAAACCCTAGCCGTCAGGAAGCCCGCACCCGAACTGGGAGCGTGGCACGGTCGTACTATGTGGCACGGTCACCCCATGCTAGGGTGGCACGACGCGCACCCGTGCCACTTTTATGCCTTCTTTCATTGTCTCGCTTTTTCGGTCTGACACGTCCGTATCGTCTAGCACAGTCCCACCTAGGGGTGTTCATCGGTCCAGGACCGGACCGGCCTGGACCGAAGACCGAATAAGACCTAGGTGGGGGACCGAGGACCGGACCGTTTCAGATTCGGTCCGGACCGGACCGGACAGGCCAAAACCCGGACCAGACCGAGACCGGACCGAATCTGGACCGGTCCTATCCTGGATACTTTTGAAATTGTTTGGGTCATGACTCATGAACCCATACATTACAAACCCTTCAGCCCAAATTTGACATCATCCCTTATCCTCATGGTGAACATGGTACTCTAATCGATATGCATCTCATCTAAGTTAAATCCAGTAGAGAGTATTAAAAAAAAAAGACAAAACTTGACCATGCGATCAAGTGCTCTTTGATTTTTGGATATTAATATGCTTAAAGTTCTATACATATATTTTTCACTGTAAAATGCTCTGTTAATGTCACAGACTTGTCTGTCGGTGCTTTGGTTGGTTGGTTCTTTAGAAGTCTCATCGTCCCAAGTCAAGTGAAAAAAAAAAAAAAACCTTAAAACAAAAACCCCCATATTTTTAATTAATATATTATAAGCTTATCTTATTCTTTATAGAAAAGTACATAAATGAAATTATTAGTACTTTATTTTAGAAAAATAATTGTAGCTACGTAGAAGGTAGTTGTTTAATTTGGTTCAATTAAAAGGTTGGCAGATCAGAGAATCCTTCAAAGTTGTGCAGACAATTTAGAGAATATAGAAAGAGAAACTTCCTAATCACTAATGATTCACTATCAGCATCAGTAATTAGTATGGTTAACACCTCCAAGTGGATTCACATGCTTTCCGATCTACATAACTATTATACTCCCCAATATTTGTCCCTTTCAACTGATTTGTACTTGGACACGTGCAGTAATAACATGTTTTGGTTTTTAGTTTTTGGTTTTGCTCTCTGCCCTAGGTTGAAAAGTGCCCAAACAGAAGGTCCTTCGCACAAAACCAAAAACCTTGAAAAGTGCCCAAACAAAAGGTCCAAACCTAAAACCCAAAAAAAAAAAAAAAAGCTTAATTCCCAAATCGGTCCGGTCCGATCCAATTGTCGGTCCAACCGGTCCGAGACCGGACCGGACCGAAGACCGAAAGTCGGAAAAGAGAGGACCGAGGACCGGACCGAAAGGCGTCGATCCGGTCCGGTCCGACTCGGTCTTCGGGTCGGTCCGGTCCTGGATCGTTTAATGAACACCCCTAGTCCCACCGTGTTGATTCTTGGATTTTGGGTCACGAAATCCAACAATCTCCATATTGGACCGAAGTCTTCAATCACCAATCTCTCTAACACCGTCATCGCACCCCGAATGATGATGCCCCCCAATGGGCAATTCCCCGAAGGGCGCTCAAATGTTGTGAATGCCAACTAAGTCCAAGCAATGCTCGAACTTAGCTATAGGTAGAGGCTTGGTCAACATATCTGCAGGATTTTCCGAAGTATGAACATTCCTCACAACTATTTTCCCCTGCAACAACTGTATCTCTGACATAGTGATACTTGACACTAATGTGCTTGGCCTTTGAATGGTAAGCATCATTCTTAGTCAGGTGGATTGCACTCTGACTATCAGAAAACACCACAGTAGTAGCCTGTGGAACTCAAAGCTCAGTAACAAGACCCTCAACCAAGTAGCTTCCTTCACTTATTCAGTAGCAGCAACATACTCAGCCTCTGTAGTAAATAGAGCTGCAATAGGCTAAATTGATGCTTTCCAGGAGATAGCACCTACACACATAGTGAAGATATACCCAGATATGGATCTTCTTCTATCAAGATCACCAGCATGGTCGGAATTAACAAAGCCTATAACATCATATGTAGCAACTTTGTTTCTATCAAATACCAACCCCTTATTAACAGTACCCTTCATATAGCGAATGATCCACTTCATAACTTCCCAATGATTCTTTCCAGGATTATGCATATACCTATTTACCACACTCAAAGCATGTGACAAGTCTGGCCTAGTACATATCATAGCATACCTCAAACTACCAACAACACTATAATAAGGGACATTAGACATTCTATCCATGTCCTCCTCAAATTGTGGACAACACTCAGCAGACAATCTGAAATGTGCAGCAAGGAGTGTGGAAATTGCCTTACAGTTACCCATATTAAATCTGCCTAGTACTTTCTCAAGGTAGTGTCCCTGAGATAAGTACAGCTTACCAGCCTTTCGATCCCTCTGAATCTCCATGCCTAGAATATTCTTTGCTGCACTCAGGTCCTTCATCTCAAACTCCTTACTGAGTTGAGATTTTAACTTGCTAATCAAGGATTTATCCTTGGAGGCAATCAACATATAATCAACATACAACAGCACGTAAATAAAAGAACCATTAGAATATTGTCTAAAATACACACAATTATCATATCGGCTACGTGTGTATCCTTGTGCAATCATGAAGGTGTCAAACTTTTTTTACCACTGCCTATGAGCCTGCTTAAGTCCAGACAAGGATTTCTTCAATCTACACACCAGTTGTTTCTTCCCAGGAACAACAAAACCTTCAGGTTGCCTCATGTAGATCTCCTCCTCTAACTCCCCATGAAGGAATGTAGTTTTCACATCAAACTGCTCCAACTCTAGATCAAACAAGGCAACAAGTGCGAGAAGCACTCTAATAGAGGTATGTCTAACAACAGGTGAAAATACCTCATTGTAATCAATACCTTCCTTCTGGTTACAACCACGAACAACTAAACGTGCGTTCTACCTTGCATCTTCAACTCCATAAATGCCCTCCTTTTTCTTGTAGATCCGCTTGGCAATTAAGGTTCTCCGGCCTTTAGGTAGCTCACACAGTTCCCAATTCTGATTCTTTTGCAAACTCTTCATTTCCTCTTACATAGGTAGGATCCAATTAGGTGAACTTAAGCAAGAAATTGCTTCAGTATAGGTTGAAGGTTCCACACCTTCAGGTACCTTTTCTGCAACTGAAAGTGCATATGCTATCAGTCCCTCATCATCATTATAGCGAGTAAGCCTCTTGATCTCTCTCATAGGACGATCACGAGCTATAGAGTGAGCAACCTCCACCTGAGGCTGATAAGAACTGCTAGCGCCAGGCTAAGTAACCTAGGCCTTCCTGTTGGGCTGATTAGCAGCTCTACCTTGAGCTGCAACAGTCTCCACTTCTATCTCAACACTGGTATCCTCCTGATCACCTGCACTAGTAGAAGGGACAATAGAATCTGTTCCAGAAGATAATATAGCAGTCTCATTGAAAGTTACATCCCTACTCTAAATTACTTTATTAAACTCAGGACACCACATGTGGTATCCTTTAGACTCAGATGCATATCCAAGAAACAAGCATTTGACATCCCTAGGGGCTAACTTCCCATTATTTACACGGCTATACACAGGACATCCTAATATTCTCAAAATAGAATAATCAACAAGATTACCTGATCATATTTCTTCTAGAATCTGAAAATCAATGGAGGTGTGTAGTGAACGATTCACCAAGTAGCAGGCTGTAGAAATAGCCTCAGCCCAGAAAGCTTTGCGATCCCAAAGCCCTGCATTGAAATGCATACATCGAGCTTTCTCCAGTAGAGTCTTACTGATCCGTTCTGCAACGCCATTCTGCTGTGGTTTTCCAACCAAAGTCTTATGCCTAGTTATGCCATTCACCGTGCAAAACTCATTTAACTCTGACTCAACAAACTCAGGACCATTGTCAGTCCTAAGCTTCTTGATCTTTCTCCCGATCTGGTTCTCAACCAGAGCCTTGAACTTCTTGAATATAGAGAATGTCTCATTTTTCTGTCTCAAGAAGTAAACCTAAACTTTGCGTGAGAAATTATCAACAAAAGTCAATATGTAGCGCTTACCTCCAAGAGAAGGAACCTTCGAAGGACCCCACATATCAGAATGAATGTAGTAAAGGATCCCCTGGGTATGATATTTCGGTTTAGAGAAACTCACCATTTTCTATTTCCCAAATATACAGTGATCACAAAAATCAAGCCTACCCATACCTGCTCTACCCAGACAACCTTTCTTACTTAGAGTGGTCATCCCTTTCTCACTCATATGGCCCAATCTCATGTGCCATAACCTTGTATCATTAACAGTTGCTGATACTGTACCAACTGCAGCTACTCCTGTAACTGTAGTTCCTTGTACGATGTAGAGACTTCCCTGCCGCAGTCCCTTCATTACTACCATGGCTCCCTTTATCACTTTTAGGACACTATTCTCCATAATAATCTTACAATCATTAGTCTCAAGAGTACCCAAAGAGATTAAACAACGAGTCATATCAGGTATGTGACGAACTTTAGACAAGGTTCTAACTATACCATCATGGGTTTTAATCTGTACAGTACCTATTCCTGCAACCTTGCACTCAGCATCATTGCCCATAAGTATAACCCCAGTATCAACAAGCTCATAAGTGACAAACCAGTCCCTTCGAGGATACATGTAATAGGTACAACCAGAATCTAAAATCCAATCATCACCTAACCCCTTCTCAGAGGTGGTGGCTAATGACATAGTTGCAAGCAACACATCACCATCAGACTCTGACTTTACTACACAATAAGCTGTAGTAGTTTTATCCTTTTCATCTTTCCCTTTCTTTTTCTCTACCTTCCAGCAGTTAGCCTGAATATGACCCAATTTACCATAGTAATTGCAGGTCTTATTGGAATGAGGATTCCTAGACTTAGATCGGTTCTTTTTCTTATTACCGTTCCCCTTTTGCTCAATTGTTCTAACCCCAACAACTAATCCTTTAGCCGGATCAGCATGGACACCATGGTCAAATTTCTCATTAGATAACAAATTAGACTTGACATCCTCGAACGATATAGTATCAGAATTACTATATATCATACTCTCCTTAAAGTGGTTATATGAAGGGGGTGAAGACACAACAAGCAGAATAGCTTTATCCTCATCCTCAATTTTTACATCCAAACTCTCCAAAAAGAATAGACTTAAACTCATTCAAATATTTTCGAATAGGGGTACCTTTAGGCATACGAAAGGTGTATAACCTCTCCTTTAAACGGATCCTGTTGACTAGACTCTTCGTCATGTAGAGTTCCTCCAGTCGAGTTCACAGATTCACCGCAGTTGTCTTATCGAGCACCTCTCGTAGGACATGTGGCGCCAGGCACAACTGAATGGCTGAAACTGCCTTCAACTCCAGTTCCTCTCATTTCTCATCCGTCAACGATCCACGCCTCTTCTTTTGGTCTGTTGCCTATTGTTCATCAGTCATCTTCTCGGGTTTCATGTGAGGTCCTTGCAGAACCTTTCATAACCCATGCTGGATTAGAACTGCTCTCATCTGCACTTTCAAGAGATTAAAACTAATCTCCCCATCAAATTTCTGAATATCAACCTTCATAATTGAAGACATCCTAAACCAAAACTCTGATACCACTTGTTAGGAAATTAGAGCAAGCTAATAGTAGAAACGATAGGATGAAACAGATATTCAGAAATTTAAAGAACGATAACAGGAACAAAGTACTAACACACAAGATTTACATGAAAACCCCAATGCGGGAAAAAACCACGAACGGCAACGAGCACAATCAATCCACTATATGAGCAGGGAGAGTACAAAGTGATCGCAACTACAACAAGTGATTCAATCTAATAACAGGATTACAATATCTCTTGTAATCTCTTACAAGACACTCTCTACCTCTCAATGTGTTATGGGATTCAGGGATGATTTTAAATCCTATGTAAAGTCTCTTTATATAGGGTCTAGAAGTTCAGGGTTTCACTCCTAGAGGAGAACCCTGGCCGCTAAGAAGTCTGTACGCCAAAAGCAAACCCTAACGGTCAGGAAGCCCGCACCCGAATTGGGAGCGCAACACGGCCGTGCTGTGTGGCACGGTCACCCCCGTGCCAGGGTGGCACGACCTTGCCACATGGCACGGCACACCCGTGCCACTTTTCTGCCTTCTTTCATCATCTTGCTTCTTCGGTCTGACACGTCCGTGTCGTCTAGCACGGTCCTACCATGCTGATTCTTGGATTTTGGGTCACGAAATCCAGTATTAACACATAATATAATATACACATTTATATAGAAATAATAAATATTTTTGGTTTTCATAATTATTATTATTAATTTGTCTTTTTTGATACGAATGTACATTAGAGCATGTACTATTAGAGATCATAGAAATATAAATATGATTTCCATGGTTATTTCCATTATTACTATTGTTGTTGTTATCGTCATTGTCGTTATCGTCGTTGTTATCTTTCTATTTGAATTTGATAACATAGTCATTGTTAATTATGATTATATATATGTAAGGGTTGTGCTAAAACATTACATATTGTGAGCATAATATAACATATTGCAAGGGTTAAACGTGAAATATAAAAAAAATTAAAAATAAAATACGATCATCATATTAGGCCGTGAAGTTGAGTTTCTTTCACATTTAATACAATCTATTTAACAGAAGAAAATAAACAAAATATTTTTCCTTTTTCTTTCAAAGCATACATATCTTATAATTAAATTTAATCATGTAATTCTTAAAAGTATAATTAATTTTTTAACGTTTCAAATAAATTGACCAAAATCTAATATATTTAATGCACAAGAAAAAATGAAATAATTTTTGTTTTCTTTTAAACCATAAAAATTCAATAATCGAATTCTCTTCATAAAACACCTAAAATTATAATTAATTTTTACCGTTTAAAATAAAATGCTCCAAATAGTCATAACACTTTAAACTAGGAAATATCTCAACCTACAAATATGAACTCAACCTACATCTTGCAATACAACATAAGGATATGGGAAGTTTATGTAAAAACCCATGAAATTATTGAGTTGACATGAAAACTAAATATACAAACTATGAATACATAATTATATTAGTGCCCCCTAATGGGCCACTTTAAATAGCAAAAAAAGTTATATATTAGTATAAATATAAAATTATTTTCGTTGAAAGATGAATTTTATTTGTGTTACATGCGAAACTCAAATTAAAACGACTTCAAAATAGTTTCAACCTGACTTCACCATACAACTAACGACTTCATAAATTTTTTGCTAATCAACAAGAGGAGGAGGTGGATTTTCCGTCATTGGCGTCATAGATTGACTTATGATCACCCCATTTAGCATGTTTTTTTAACAAATTTACTATCTACTATCTCCATCATACTTATATAAACCTTTTCCACAATCATACAGTTTTCAATTGTTGATCCCATTGGTTATGCATACAATTGCTGTATACTTAACTTTTTTATTGAGTTTTTCCATTATCTTCTTTAAATTATAATATTAATCATGTCTACCATGACTATTCGTTTATTATTTTGGTAATATATCTACAAAATATTTATTTGAACATGCTCCATGCAAAACACGAGTCCAAACTAGTTGTACAATGTAGCACTATTAGAGCATGCCCGTTATACGCGAACTATTGTCTTCAAATAATTGTCACTTATGATTTTTAAAACCATAATAAGCGATATAACATTATTTTAAGTGTATAGACAGCAGCAACATGTTAGATGGGCGTGTTGTTTTCAAATAGTATAATTTTTAAATTGAATAAATAACTTCCAATGTCTTATACCCACAAAATTACGGCTGAGAGCAATACATGGAATATATATACATAAAAATGACGACATTATATTCAACTGTCATGCCTATTATAAGACCCCTCATTCACATGACTTGCATAGTTATTTGATTAGTGTCGTATGATTAGTTCGTGTACAAATCAACACAAAAAGCATATAAATTGATTAATATATTATATTAACACATTGTCAATATAAATTGGTCAAGCAACAAATAGCGTAAATAACACAATATTTTATTGAGGACAGCAGCCACTAAGAGAAAAAATTGCACAACATTATTGAAGTTTAAAGATATAAACAATTATTTTGTCAACTCTATATTAAAAGAAAAATTATTAACTCGTAAAGCATTACGCAAGCCACCTTATAAAAATTTGCTCATGTCAAAAATTCTCATTTATGCGAGACACAAATAAAATTACTGTTTTGAATAAAGACCAATAATTTGGGACGATAATGATATAATTATAGATATTCATAATTTAAATATTTTTTTAAACAGAGATACTTATAATTGTCCAAATGGAACAAAATTAGGCTGGCCCTAGCCTTTGTCCATTAGCTTAATTCCCCTAATCCGCATGCTAAATTTTCCGATGTTTCCACTTTCCACTCCTTGTTTGGTTGTGACTTGCGCTTCACTAAATTACACAAGTTTTATTTATTTATTTATTTATCTCTCTCATCTGCTTATTTTTTCTTATTTGAAAGTCTCCATTTTGTTTTTCAGATTTCATGAGTTCACTCGGATACGCTTGGTGGGCCCCGCCGTCATAACTTAGACCTTTCAACCTCACACCCTCCCGGACGTAAGGAAGTGGCACCACGCGCTTGCTATCAACGACGTCGTTTCACCCTAGAATTAAGATCCACGTGGCTCCTTTGGAAAGCTGCTGTTGCTTTTCAATGTCACCGACAGGTAAAGTTATGATTCTCTCTGTAAAGTTCCCATTTTGGCCCTTTCACTGTCTGTGCAGATCCAGAATATTTTCTTTGAAAAATTAGTCCCTGATCTAAATATCTGAGCCCCCATCCTTCAACGGCTAATAACGCCCACTTTTCTCTTTCTAAAAATTAAGGTCAGTCTTTCTATCTCTACCCTTTCTTCTCCAGTGTCTGCTAATTGTTTGAGCTTTCACTTCTTATTTTCTCTGTTTTTATACAGTTGTTTCTATCACTATCTATGGTGCATCAATATTGAATGGTCTGGTGCCTTATCGTATGCAACTGAATTTATTGCGGCTTGGGCAAGTGCTATTTAGTTCATAGGGTTTAAAATCAGTGACATTTGTCTATTTGGTAATTATTATTACCATCTGGGCATGACTGAGTTTGGTTTATTTGCTGAACTTGACCGCCAATGTTGAATATTTGAGTTGATTATTGATTTGGGTGTCTAGGATTGCTGTTGTTTTATTGATCATTTTGCACTGGCGAGTAACTGGATGAATGAAGAAATAGGGTTCCCTTTTCCTGATGATCAATTTGATTTGGTTTGAGATTGATTTGCCGTTTTAGGAGTACTTATGTATTATTTGATAATTAGATATTGGTGATTAATTGGATGAAAGGAGAAATTGGGTTCCCTTATACTGATCACTGGTGAGTAATTTGCATTGGTTTGAGATTGATTTGGGGTTTAATGAATACTGCTGTTTGTTGATCATTGGATATTGGTGATTAGTTGGAGTAAAGAAGCAGTTGGGTTGCCTTTTTGTGATTGTTTTGCTTGTTTGTTTTTTGGGGGTGGGGTTTTACCCATGAGCAATTGTGAAATATTGAGTTGTGGAATTAGGGGCTAATGGCCAGATGCGGGAATGGGTATTTTTGAGTGTAGGACAAGAGAGAGTTCACTAAAAAGACGAAGGCTTTCCAGGAGTCCAATGCAGATGGATAATAACTGCTCTTCCACAGTGCTTGGTCCAGTGGGTTTAATTAAGAAGCATGAGTTTGTGAGACTGATGATTCAGTGCTTACAACATTTAGGATTTCCCAGAACTTCATCCTGTTTAGAGGCAGAGTCAGGTATTTTGTACAAATCAAAAGATTTTGAAGTTCTTGAGTCAGATATTCTCAGTGCAAATTGGGAAGGATGCATAAAGTCCCTCGAAGGAATGAAGGGACTGGCTGATGAGACACGCTCATCAGCTTTGTTTCTCGTAATTAAACAATGGTTGTTAGAATGTTTGAGTCATGAGGATGATTCATCCGCTTTGACTGCGCTACAGAAACAAGTTTCTGAGTTAAAATTGGTGACAGAAAAGGTTCACAGCCTTGCTTTCAATCTTATTTTCACAAAAGAGAACGGTGCCAGTGATGTGAGCAATGATGTTATTGAGCTGCGCAAGAAGCTGTTGCTAGAACTGGAGAAACTTTTACCTCATCCGATTACCCTCCCAGAAAGAAGGTTGGAGCATCTGGTTGAAATTGTTGTTTCTTCGCAGATAGATTCTTGCTTATATCACAATTATCCTGGCGCGGTTTCAATATATGCAGATCATTGTTGTGGTCGAGATCAAATTCCAATGGAGACCGTCCAGGTGTGGTTCTACTGCTGTTAAATGTAGTTATCCTTTTGCTAATTCTAGAAACAAGATGTCTCTGGTACGGGTTTCATTATACATTCTTTGCGCTAGATTTCAGGGAGAGTATAGCTGGTTGTACATACTTGTTTAATGACTTTTAGTCATGTATGTTAGTTTTTTGTGCACAATGAACTCTGAACTGCATCGAGCTGGGTTTCATTATACACATTTCATTCTGTTCTATATCTGGATGATTAAGTAGCATTTAGAGTTCAAGATATGCACAAAAAGAATTAGCTTATTCTATTAGCTAGTTGAGATATGGAGATACTCTGTTGTTGGTGCGGAACACCTTTAAAAGGGGGTAGACAACGAAACTAAATTTGTGGAAAAGAGGACAGAATTTGTTGATAACTAGTGTAACGCTAGCATGTGCGCCCCCCGAAAGAGCTATTTACATTCATAAGAGAGAATATCCACAAATTTAACCATATCAAGAGGAGAAAAGCGTAAGTCCCTGTTATCCCCGAAAGTAGAGAGTCTAAATCCCACTTTCTTTAACATGGGAAAGAGATCACATCATATAAGATTCTTTTATTTTTCTTCTGTAATTCCATATAATGTAAAAATTTCATGAGGGATAACTATGACACTTTCTTTCTTTCCTTTTTTTCCTCATCCTTTCTCCCCTTTCAAGCTAAGAAGTGGTAATTAACAGAATCAGAAGCAACCAAAGAAATTCCTTAAGCTAACTCCTAAACAGCTATTGCCAAAATGACAATGTAGCAGCGATTCATGAGTAGACTCAGCTTCCCTTTGCATGTGAAGCACACGAGGCGCCAAAGTATTCTCCCTCTTCCATATAAATGGCCACAAGTCAAAAATTTTCCATATGTTGCTTCTCAGAACAACCTGCCCCCCTCCAAACCTAATGAGAAAGAGAAAACCTTTATTGAAGCCATAAAGCCATACATAAGCTTTGAAGGGAACATTCAACCAAATATGGTGAAAAAAAGAGGGAGAATGGACAGGTGCAGTAACACTAGATTATATTAATCAGGCAGATTTCAATGAACAGGCTTGCTGGAGCAACATGATACAAAGTGAAGACCATTTATTGAGAGTGTGACACTAAACAAACTAGATCTAGTCATCAATCAACCGAGCTTCATGATCGGTTATTTTTGGTAAGAAATATGCTCGTGAAGCAGAATACAATCCAATATGGGGAAACCCCATCTGTTGCTTGTTTCCCAACCTTGAAACTAGAGGTTTCTACTTTTCAGACAGTGAAGAATTAGTGAATATCTGGATAGTAAGGGATGTAGGGCCATCAAAAACTGGACGGGATCAGATGGTTTGGGAAGCTGACTCTGATGGCTGGAGCTCCTGTCAACTGGTGTGCATGTCAAACCAGTTCAACCAGGGAACCTACTCTGTCAAACAGAGATCTTGAGTGGTTGATCCTATATTTTCTTCTTCTTCTTCTTCTTCTTCTCCTCCTCCTCCTCCTCCTCCTCCTTCTTGGAGAATGTGTGGGGAGCAAAGGGGAGCTTGAAAAGCATTGCTTGTAAGATTTGAACTAGAGCCTTACTTTTGGTTTCATTGCGCCCTGGCTTTTTTAATAGCATATGAAGTTTATCACTTCATATGTTTTGTGAAATAAATTCGAAGTTTTTTAAAGTCATTCTATTAAATTGATCATTTGATACATGTTGGTTGGTTCTTGTTTGAGCTTTACCCGTCTTTTTTCCCCCCTTTATATATTTTTCTTTTCTTTACAAATTCATCCATACCAACTGCCCCCCCTCTTTAGAAAATTTCAGTTCATTATCTGGTAGCTAAGAATTTTAGGTAACTACTGATAATGAATGTGTCTATATCTTACTGAACAATTAGTAATAAATGAGCTAAACATGATATCACTGTTTAAGGCTTCAACACATGTAAACATTTAGATTTATACGTGTCCTACAAAATGACTCTCAAAGTCTCGATGAAAAAATTTGGGTCAACTAATTCAATCCAGGCCAACTAGTTGTCGACCCATGAGCTTGGGTGGTTCTCTCAGCGGGCTATCTAGAAAGATTGTGTAGGGAAGCAAATTGTTGCTTAGTCAACGCCAACCCCAAAACTACAGACATGATACCTTTGAGCTTGTGTCACACTATCATTGTAGAGCTTTGAATTCCAATGAGCCTGGTTTAAACTCTAGCAAAAGACGTGTACTGATGCTTACTCATTCCAGTGTTGTGAAGAAAAATTTCTTGCTCCAAATAAGTATAATCATCAAATGCTATGTTACCTGACCTTATTCTTCCAAGAAAGAGAGCAGAAAAACAGCAACAGAAGAGAGGGAGGTACAAGGTCCGAACATACAGGTGTAGCATGGGTGATGATGTCTGGTGATGTAGTAACTCTCTATGTCATTGGCCCGGCCTATGAATATTTTGGTGTGTAGCTTGGAGCACCACTTTTTGCCATCTGTCACCTTTGTTCTGTATATCTGTATTCTGATTAATTACTTTCTGGTGACTGAGAGTGAATTATTTTGCAATCTAATTTTGTTCTGTTGTTCTTTTCCGACCCCTCGCACTGCTGCATCCCCTCCGTCCCCTGTGCCCTCCCCCCCCAAAAAAACAAATCTATTGGGAAGGCGGCCTTGAATGTTGGCTAAAGAGCAGAAAAGGGAGAAAGGAACAATTTTTTGAATTCTAGCCCCACATATGAATCAAGTGATTTATTGTGCTGTAGATAACTTAGGCACAAACCATTCTGCTTTTCATGAAGTTTACTTTTAATATGATGAAGACTTAGAAAAATATAATATCTAATACTCGTACTGATTACTCATTAAAAAAAAAAAAAAGAAATGTAATACTCATACCATGGAACACAGTGAGTGACCTGAGTGTGGGCTATCCCAGCAATGGGCTTCGTATTTGATTTTGAGGTATGTACTTTCACCCAAGATTTGATCTTCTGCATGTATTTTTGGAAGCAGCTTGCTGGATGTAATGGTGGTTGACAGATCTGCTTCATCTGAAAACTTTAATTGTTTTATATCACTGTTGAAAGCATTGTTTGAGTTCAGTGGTCAAGATATTATAAAGTTCATACTCTTTGCAACTGTTTCTTTATGTCTTTTCTTTCTTTTACTTTTCTTTTATGGAAAACTTGTCATAAGAAATTATAGTAGTTACTTTTCTGTAAATTTGGTAACTGTCACTAGCTGACACTTGGTTGACCAAGGTGTTTTGCTAGGATCTGTCGACAGCAGCATTCAAGCCACTGTAGCAGAACTCCTCAATGCCAGATTATTTCTTGAAATGTGAAAAAGTAGTTGATGCTGGGAATTATAATTCTTGTCTACATATATGTGGTACACATTAAATAATACTTCCTTTGGCATCTGAGAATTGTCGTACTTCTATTTCATGTCCTGTTTGATAAATATTCTTAAATAAGTAGCGAAAGTCTCTTATGTGAAGACTTGGAGAGGAAACATGCATCAGATGATGTCATGGAATAATATATTTCCCAAAGTTTGGCAAGTTTTATGATGTGGACAAATTAGCATCTTTGTGTATTATAAGTACTATGCAACTTCACTGCAGCCACCACTCTAGGGAGGTCAAAATGAATGCTGTTGGAAGATCTTCCGATCTTAATGGAGAGTCAGGCTAAGCATGAGCTCACAACCTTCTGGGCAAAAAGATTTTGCTAAAAAATTGTTTTTGTTGTATTTATTTTGATTACTCCTTTTGTCATTGTCACTATTTAATGGTGTTGCTTTACCTTGTTTAGCTTCTTATATAAAACATTCACCTGAGGAGCTTTGTAGAACCCTCTCAATTTTCATCCTTTGTGGCTTATGCTAGATGTTCCACCCAAATCCACCTCCTGCAGTGTGACTTGCAAGGATCTTGTTGTTGTGATAGGGCCCTATACTTGTATGGATTGAGTCTTCCTCTACCCTTCTTTCATTTTGAAAGGTTAATCATCTTGCACTTGTGCACCTATTACATATACTTTTTCTCTTGATGTGACCAAACAATCTTATTCTTAGTCTTGCTTTCCTCGTATTATCCTCTATTTGGTGTCATGCATACCTTTTCTTTGAACTTTATTGCTAATCCTATTGAATTTTGTATAATTTAGCTCTCTTATCTGATCAGTGATCATCCTCATTTTTGTAACTATCAACCTTTGAACTTGAGTTCTCTTGATTTGCAACACTCTCATCCATATAATGATGACAGTCTAACTACTGTAGGATAAATCATCCTCCTTAAATCGATTGGAATTTTCTTATCATACAACATTTATATGCATTCTTTTATTTTTACCATCATACCCTTCAGGCGATGGCCAATATCTTTCTCAATAACTCCCTTGCCTTTATGATTAAGCCCAACTATTGAACTTGTCAGCCCTTGATATTGTAGTTATTGCCAATGATGACTTCTTTTATTGTCTCTGTTTTTAAGTACTTAGTCTTCAACTTGTTTAATCTAGAACTCTTACACATCATAGTATCTCTCTACTTCTTGTTATCCTCTTTCTTATCTAACTGTGTTTAAAAATGCGCGCCCGGCTCATAAAAGCCCGAGGCCCAAGCTATTGCGCCTCGCAACGGGTTAAGCCCAACCCATTCTTTAAGCCTACACAAGCCCACACTTTTTTACGCTTTAGACCGAGGCTCAAAAACGACCCAAGCCTGCACTTATGGAAAATGATCAGGTGAGACAGTGAAAAGGGAACACACATCATGGAAAAACACAAATACCTTTAGATTGACGTTTATCTTTGCTATATTATTTAACTTTGGGTAGAAGCCCTCATCTAGTTGCATGCAATTGCTTTGAGTATAGACTAAGGTGAAGAACCCTAATCTAGAAACCCTAATTTTTGGATGGAGGGTTGGGTTGTAGCTAAATGCTTGTATAGTGTTCTAATGAGGACAGAGTTGACCAATCTTTTCCCATATTTTTTTTAGCGGTTGATCTACATCGGTCTCCCACACTCTCTAAATGGGCAATATAGTGCTGCCAATAATATGGAAAGAAGGATTAAAGAATATACTTTTTTTTCGTCCTAATATACTGTCAAATATTATTTCCTTCATTTTTTTTTCCTATCCTTCCTAAAATGCATTCAGAATTGATAAACCCCATATAAGATACTATATTATGGTCTGCTGTGATATCTAATGACCTGTTTAATGCTATTGTTCAACTTATTTGTCAAAATATAGTTTGGAAATAATTTTCAAGCATTTTTGAGTAAAAGTGCGCCTTATGGCCAAAACGCTCGAGCCTTAGCCTCAAAGCCTACGCCTCGGTCCAGCACCATTTGCGCTTTTGTGCTCCTTGATCTTTTTTAATCTAAGTTATCTAAACAAATCAATATCACCTTGCTAGGTACTCTATTGCATGCCTTCTCTATGTTAGCAAGTACCAAGTGCAAATCTTTTTCCCTATCTCCATAAAATTTCATAGGCCTTCATACGAGGTAAATTGCTTTTATAGTTGATCTTGTTGACATAACAACAACAACAACAATACCTCCCAGTGTGGGTCCCGCTTTTGCGGGGTTTGGGGAGATCCAGATGTAGACAACCTTACCTCCATCGGCATCTCTACCAGTAGAGAGGCTGATTGTGAGAGACCCACAAAATAAAATTTTGTGAAAACATTTAATAGAAGAAGGATTTTGTGAAAACATATACTAAAAGAAACTAGGGGTATGCATCAGTAAAAGTGCGCCTTATGTCCAAATATCTTGCTGACATAAAATCGAACTAATTCTGAAATCATTATGCCACTGGTTTACCTCTTTTCTCACCCTTTCCCAATGTTTCGTGGTATGATTAACTACCTTGATACCTCTATAGTTGTTGCTGATTAAATCTTTTTAGAATTAAACAAGCTAAATGATCTAATACGCTTTTTAAGTCATTGCTGATTATGTTTAAGTCGAACACGTGCAATGTCAAAAACTTTATTAAGCGGAGAACACAAGTGGTATTTGTACATAGAAGGGAACTAGGTAGAAGTGGTCACTTCTGGTAGGCTGAGATTGCAAATCTTCAAAGTATGCCGAGAAAAGGTTCTGTAAAGGAATTTTCAGTATGGTTGTACGATCACCTATTTCTTAAAAATGGTGCCATGTGCTTGTACCCATGTTTACTGATGAATTGGTGGATGAATGATTGAGATGGATCTAATGGACTGTAATATTAAACCGACCTAATGCACCATTCATCCGTCTACCATCCATTTAATACGTATCCTTGATTGCATGGGTTTGCACCTTGTTTGAGTCGCGTGAAGTAAGTATCTACCACCGTTTAGTATCCTTGACTTTATGGGTCTACATCTTGTCTGAGTCGTGTGAAGTAAATATTTATCATGTTGGTCTTCTGATGAAAATACCATGAGTATCTCTGGGAGGCTTGATGACTATAGCCTATCGGAAACCATAGTTGATTCTTGATTAGTGCCGAAGAAGGATGCCTTTTTAGTCGGAGTTACCGTGTGGTCATTTGTTTTTGTTTCTGATCCTTGTGAACATGAGAAGGACGTTTGGAGAAGTGACTATATTTGCAGTCATTTGTTTAGGATAAGGATGAGGATCTTTTGGCTTTAGGAAAAGCTAAAGTTAGGGTTGGTCATTTAGCGTCTAAGATAACTTCCATGGAAGTGAACGTGTAGTCTTCTTTCATGTGCGCTAACTTTTGCTTAGATTCGGATTAGGGGAAAAAACCATTTGGTGTATGGAAGTATGCTTATTTGTTGTTTGGTAAGAAAGCTAGTAAAATGTAAGCAGGGCATCTTCTAACTAATTTTGCAGGTACTTACCACCCACCAGAATGAAGTATGGTTTGTGCAATTTTCTAACAATGGGAAATATCTGGCTTCGTCATCAAGTAACTGTACGGCTATTATATGGCAGGTATAGCTGGTATCCTTTGTCAATTCTGTTTGTGATCTGATTTAGTTTGAATGGTAAGCTTGGACTTTTCCTTTTATCCGTTGTCAAAAATGAATCTTGGTCGCAAGCATCAGTTGATGATAGCGAATGCCTCTTCCAGTGACAAGTGGGTGGTGATTTTCTGCTTATTCTTTTTCTTTTTTAGCAAAAAAGGCTCTCAGCTTTGTTGTGAGTGTTCCATGCGTGCGGATACCTAGTTGAGAATTGTGTGGCACAGGCGCTTGCTGATCACAAATGCGCAATTAAACACACATTACAGGGCCACCAAAAGCCAGTATCTTCCGTAGCATGGAGCCCAGATGATACAATGTTGCTCACCCGTGGCAATTTAGAAGTTGTGAAGCTATGGGATGTGAAAACAGGTATATGTAAGCAGACGTTTGGGGACCAACGGTTCATAGCCAATAGCCAGCTCGTGTGTTTGGTTTCCAGACTCTGAAAGGTTTGCGTGTGGCAGTTCTGACCCAGGAAAAGGTATTTGCATGTGGGACTGTGAAGGCAATAAGTTGAAGGTTTGGAAGGGACCCAGAATACCCAAGGTGCTAGATCTTGGGGTCACTGTAGATGGCAACTATCTCATCAATGTGTTTTTTGATAAGGATATTCGAGTGCTAAATTTGGTAACCTATTCTGAGCAAGTCATCGAGGAAGAGCATCCGATTACTTCCTTGTCAGTTTCTTGGGATGGCAAGTTCTTCACAGTCAATCTTAATAGCCAAGAGATCCATTTGTGGGGAGTTACAGGCAAATGGAAAAAGCCATTGAAGTATACAGGGCACAGACAGCACAAGTATGTGATAAGGTGCTATTTTGTTGGTTTTAATGGTTCGTTCATCGCCAGTAGCAGTGAGGATTCTAAGGTACTTCATTCTTTTCCTGGCCTACTGCATTAAATCTTCGCAGCATCTCCCAACCCATGTAAATGAAAGCTCTAGCCTTTCACTTCGAGATTTGATGATTTATTGCTTTAAGAGATTCACCTAAAGTGTGTGTTTTCCAAGAACGGAGATAGGTTATGCAGTTGTTGAAATACTTGTCACCTCGATGACCCATTTTCGCTGATAACTACTGCTAGTGATTTACGTTTCGATCCGAGTATCTGAATGTTGTGTTAGGTGGCTATTATTTTTTTAATTTAAAAAAGGCTGCTGAAAAAGCATCCCACAGAGGTTAATTACAGTTCAACAATGGGCTGTCCATAAAATCAATGACATCAAACGAGGAGGAACATAAAACCTTGTCCTCTGGAAAGAATAAAGTCTCGAGCCACTTGTCCTTTAACTGCTGTTATCAATATATAAGCGCTGCAAGTGATTTTTATTCCTGTGTCCAATAATTGGTGACTACACCAGTGGCAGCAACATTTCTTTTCATTCCTCTGATTAAAACCTCATTAGAATCCCCTCCCTGGGTCTGCATTCGACTTTAAGATCGCTTCTTAAACACAGGTCTACCGACCCTTATTTAGTACAACTTTCAGAACAGAAAGTCCACGTAGTACAACTTTCAGAACAGAAAGTCCACGTAGATTATGGGCCTGGCTAACAACATGCCATTAAGTTTGTGTTCGTGTCATATTCATTTGAGGTTGGGTCATATCTAGATTGATGGGGGCTTCAATTTGGTTTGGCATATGGATCCCACCTCAGGTCCATTGGAGGTATCGTGGAAATCACGATATGTTTGTCTTGTTTTATGATCAAAATAGTTCTCTTTTGGGACTCGGATCATTTATAGACTATAGTTATGGCTATTCACGTCGTGTATTTGGGTGCGAGTCATTTTTGCCTAGTTTAACCTAGTTGGCTTTGGGCAATGTGCTTCGCCGATGTAAGTGAACCCCTTACTGCCCTTTTACATGCAGAGGTTAAGCCTCTTAGGCTGACTGGCTTTGCCATTTGCAGGTATATATATGGAACCGCACGAGGTCCGAGCCCATCGAGATCTTGTCAGGCCATTCAGCAACAGTGAACTGTGTCAGCTGGAACCCTAAAAATCATTGAATGTTGGCCTCGGCTAGCGACGATTGCACCATCCGTATATGGGGGTCAACCAAAGCTACAACTACCAGAGCTTCAGAAACGGTTTTTTAGTGAAAAATCAGGCTTGAGGCCGCCCTCTTGTATATACCCGTACTCCCCCTTTTCTGAGTGCTTTCACCCACTTAATTTTCTACCAGAATTTTGCTTCTCTTTCCTTAGATGTATGTATGCACTCATAAATGACTACTACAATTCTCATAAATGACTATCTTATTTTTTTCAAGTTTTCGAACGATAACAGTTCTCAACACCCCACCCACCGCCAATTTTTTTTTTTTTTGGGGGGGGGGGGGGGGATAGAACCCCCCAAATTTTGTTGGTTATTTTATAATGACTTTTGCTTAAACAAAAAATATTTCCGGGGGGAAAAAAAGACGACCACGTCCATAGTCTAAATGGAGGCCCATTATATTCTTACAATTTTGGGCCCAGGATAGCCGTAAGTCATATGGGCCTGGAAAACAGTAGCCCATCCATTTCGAAGAAGTCCCGTGCAATGCACACTACTTTCTTGGATATGAACACAGCACCCCTTGCTCCACTCTGCAGCTCCTGATTTCTCTCTCCTACGGTGGTGGTTTTCCCGCCTGTGTCAACACTCATTTCCCGCTCCGCAAAATCTCAGAAACCCTAAAAATGGCGCACAAGCAGCAGCAATCCACTGATGCAATCACCGAGCCCAAGAAGAAGCGGCGAGTAGCTGTAGCTCCCATTGGTAAGCTCAATCGCACATCTAATCATCTTTTTCTTCCTCATTTTTAACAACGAATTCGTGATTTTCTGATGTTGTTATCTTTGATTTTGCGTGTTTTCCGTGTTTGAATCTTGTAGATTCCGGCATTGAAGCAAATGAATGCATCGAAATCTACCTCGGTACGATTTTCACACCTGTAAAATTTTAGCTGTTTGTCAGTTTGTGCTTACTTTCCGAAAGTAATTTTGCGGTCATCTAAGTTTTTGTTCTAGGTTTGGAAGAAAAGTAGTGTTAGAACGCTGTGAGTCCAAATGGAAACCAAATTTGTTCGTATTTAGAAAAATGGAGTTGAATTTGAACGCAAATGTCTGGTCAGTGCTGCTGTAGTGTAATGGGTTGAGTCGGAATCATACTTTGGGCGCAGTACTTTCCTTAGTCTTGGAACCAATATCATTTGGTTATTTTCTGAACCCTTTTTTTTTTTTTTTTTGGGCAAACGAAAAATTCATGCTGCTAATTACCTACTTACAGCGTCACTGAGCTACTATAGGGCTAATAAAAAGGGGGAAATAAGAAGTTGATGAACCATTAAGGAGCCAAGGCTCATATAAATTGTGAAACACGAACAGTGTGGACCTTTTGGCCTAATTTCATTTATTGTTAAGTACTAAGGCAATGGGGGTGCTAAATTGCTAATAGTATAAATGTGGGCGTAAGAGAATTGCTAGTCTTTTCTAGGTTTACTGATGAATTTTATCATTTGGTTGTCTTTGGTGAGATTATAGTTTCCAGCAAAGAAGAGGCAGAAGCTGCATCAGGTTATCGTATTGATCCTATTGACCTGAATAGCTTTTTGGGCGATGAGGGAAAAATCTATGGGTACCAGGGTTTAAAGGTAAACATAGTTCTTCTGAATTGATTTGTATTGATGAACACCTTCTTTGTGAACAATTGCCCTCTGTCATAAGATTTGTTCTGTTGTTTTTGTAAAAGAGATGCTGTGAGAGATGAATAAAGATTTCTCTTATACCTAGGATACCCCTTCACCCCTCTCTTCAAAGAGGAAAGGAGAGGAGAGATTATTGGTCATGGTGTTGATTATAGCAGTATATAGCACTGTCTCCTAGAGTACTTTAAAAGTATAATACTCCTATCTTCTAATCCTTAGCTTTTGATTTGTACTTCAGCAGTCATGTTCGTGAACGTGTTTGTACCTTAGACTGGAGAATACTAGGGTTGTCTGTACAACATGATTTTTTTTTGGGGGGTTACCTTCTATGTGCCTCGTTCTGTATTTAGAGAGGTTATACTGAAGGAAAAAATAGTTATTTGCTGCAGAGGATGTGCTTTCTTGCTTGCCTGGCCTATTTTATTATTTCGCTGCATAGTACAAATGTGGTTGATTTTGTTTACTTTCTCTGCAGATTGTTATTTGGGTTAGCAGTGTATCATTTCATGCATATGTAGATATCAAATACGAGAGCACATCTGATGTAAGTCCTCTGACGTCTTTTGGGTTGATCTCTCTTCGCTTATGAGAGCATTTATTCAACTTATCTGGATAAAGACTACAAAGTCTGATATGATGAGCATGTAAATCCGCTAATTTCTTATACATGTGCAACTGTTTTCTTTGTTTTTCTAGAGAGGGAAGGGTGTTACAGACCTGAATGCTGCACTGAAGGTACTTACCACTCTTTTTTTAAAAAGAATTTATTTATGGGAGTACACTCATTTTTTTTATCTGTTGGTTGATGGCCGAGTGCTTTTTTGCAGGATATCTTTGCTGAAAATCTTGTAAAGAAGAAAGATGATTTTGTGCAAACTTTTTCAACAGAGAAACATTACATCAGGTATCTACAATAAAAGCATTACTAATCCAATTTGCAGATGTGCCATAGTTTTCCTTGTTTTCTTTGTTTTAGAATACAGGTGTTTGTTTTTTTAAAACATTCCAATTCTGAAATCGCCTCAGATCAGCTGTCGCCAAGGGAGAAATACTGCACGGAAGTACTTCCAATGGTAAAAGTGATGTTGGCAATAATCATTCAGGTGCAGGTTTGCCTAATGTGGAGGTACTTCTTTGTTCTTCGGCTGTTTACACCTTGGAAGATTGTTTTGATGCTTATGCTGCTTGCAGCAGCTTATGATGAGTTGCATAAACTTCCAGTATTTTCAGTCCATCTGCAAACTGAAATTTAGTCATCTAGCTGACTACAAAGATCTATTGGCTTAGGGAAATAACGGACTATACATGATCTAAGTTTATAGCAAGCGCAAAAAAGAATCTTCAAGTTCATGGATTTCCAATTTTCCATGGTCCTAAAAACCGGCATCTATGTCACCTGGACGCAAGCATAAGTGTCCTGTATGGATGCTTCTCCAAGACTTGGCTGTTGAATTGGCTTCATATTAGATATTTTTGTAGTCTTTGCACAGACACTTGTGTATGTTTGCCTTTCTGAGCCTTGTTTCTGGAGTTTACCTATCATCTTTTCTTTCTATGTTTTGGGTTTTCTGATGTCTTGCTTGCCATTAATTAGGTGATCCGCTTGGTAATGGGTGGAATGTCTGCCGGGCATCTTTACAGCCGATTGGTGCCTCTTGTCCTCCTCCTTGTTGATGGTATTATGTTTGTCGTCTTGCTTTGCTTTTGAACTAGAAGTTAACAATTCATTTACCTCATTTTCTGTGCACGTAGTCCTCATGTGTTTCTATATATTTCAGGTAGCAATCCTATTGATGTTGCGGATTCAAGCTGGGAGATGTACATCGTTGTTCAGAAGATGAATGATCAGCAGGGAGGGGAACTGAGTAGATTGCTTGGTTTTGCAGCTGCCTATCGCTTTTATCATTATCCGGATAGTTCAAGGCTCCGTCTTAGTCAGGTTTTCTTTCATTTCCATGTACTTTTTTTCGCTCTGACTAGCTGATTCAGTCTATGCTAGCCTGCCTCCACTGATTACTGTGTCATTTGGCGCCAGATACTTGTATTGCCCTCTTACCAGAATAAGGGCTATGGGCGTCACCTTGTTGAAGTGCTTAACAATATCGCTACGTCTGAGAATGTTTATGACTTGACAGTTGAAGAACCCATAGATTCCTTGCAACACATTCGCTACTGCATAGATGTACCACGCCTGCTTTCTTGCTCTTCTGTGCGGGATGCTACTCAAGCAGCTGCATCACATCTGAAAGGAACTAATCTATCGAAGCGAACACATGTCGCTCAGCTTCTTCCCCCAGCAGCAGTTGTTGAAGATGTGAGGCAGAGTTTGAAAATCAACAAGAAACAGTTCACTCAATGCTGGGATATCCTCATTTACCTTGCCCTTGATCCGGTTGACAAGTACATGGAGAACTACAGGATCTTCATCACGGACCGGGTGAAGACAAGTGTGATTGGAAAAGACTCAGGCGCCCAGGGAAAACAGGTCGTTGACACCCCTAATGAATTTGGAGATGCATTTGTCATGTACAAGTCTCCGGACAATGAGGATGGTAATGTTCAAATAGATGAAGATCACAAGAAGAATCAGGAGCAGCAGTTGCAGCAATTAGTCGAGGAAAGGATCAATGAGATCAAATCAGTTGCTCAGAAGGTGTCTGCAAGTCGCGCCTGAAGGTTCGATTAACTTCTTCATTGGTGGGCGGTCTATTTTAGGCCTGCTTGACTACTACTTGTCAGTTGTCAGAATTCATCTGCCAAGACCCCGTGTTACAGAGAAATATTAGAGTAGAAGGGAAAAAAATCTGACTTCTCCTTTTCCTTTTCCTTTTCCTTTCTTTCCTTCTAAATTCTCAAGTGGGCTGTATCTGTCTTTGTAGGTTGTAGCCTTTGTTTGCTGCTTATCCAGTGAGTATAGACAACAAGCAAATTGTGAATATTAACGGGGAAATGTGGACTTCTGTTCTTGTACTTTGTGCAATTTTTCATGGATTTTGTGTTGGGTTAACTTTGTAGAGAGATGGTTGATTTCTTTTTTTTTGTTTTTTTGTTTTTTGGGTTCTAATTTTTTGTTCAACTGATAAGCAGTTGTAATGTTTCTCTAACAGGTTAACAAGACGAATCTGGGGTGGATGAAATTGTTCCCCAGAAGAATGCAGACAAACATTGTGGGTTATGATTATTTTTTGAAAAATATTTCAAGTATCCAAGAAGGCCTATTTATTTATTTATTTATATGTTAGTTCTTTGCAAAATAATTGCCCAGCAATTATGAACGGACCTGGAATTATATAATTTTGGGCATTATAGTGGTAATAGGAGGGTATTTTGGGACATGAAAGAAGAAAAAAGCATTCTTTCGTGAGAGAGAAAATTTTGCAGCCCTAGATTTACATAAAAATTAACAAAGTGCATTGCAAATATTATATTCAATTTTCTTACAAATGTCTGTGCTAAAGTGAAATTGAACGTGTTACTTTATCCAAACAATATATTTAGAAAGCAAATAAAATGGCGTGTTGTTTTGGGGCTTCTATTGGGATAAATGGTGAATGGTATTCTATCCAACTTAGGTAGGTAAGTGTTGAGAATATCAGTTTTATTGTTCAAGGTTGTTAGGCACCTTAACAGAATTTATTGTAAGAAATTAATTGTAACTCTTTTTTCTGCCTTTTTTCTTAATAGTTGTGCACCTAACTAGCAGGTATAATGGCCTGCATAAATAGCAAGCTCTTGTACATGATTGTTCAACAATGAGAATGTGAAATCAACATATTTCTCTCTCCAAAATCTTAGCCGTTAACATGGTATCAAAGCCTACATGGTTGAATCCATTCTTTGGCTTTGATGATCTTGCTCAAACACATTTTCTTTCTTCTTCTCATCAATTGATTTGCATATTCTTCAATCAGGTTTGTTCTTCAAATTCCAGTTTCTTGACAGCCCTCAATGGCTGAATCCAACTCGATTGCTCTTGATCATACCCATGAGCTGTTCCTGCATCTGTCTGATCATCCAAATTGCAGTTTGGCATTAGAACTCCTGACAGGATCGAATTATGGCCAGTGGAAGAGATCTTGTGAGGTATCTCTTGTTTCAAAGCACAAACTAGGTTTTGTCAATGGTTCGTGCACTAAACCATCTGTTAGTCCCCTGATTTCCCAATGGGAACGTTGCAGCGCAATGATTATTTCATGGCTGTTACATTCAATTCAAAAAGATATTGCAACCAGTATCTTATTCTGCTCCACTGCAAAGCAAATCTGGGAAGAACTTGAGCTTCGTTATGGACAGAGTCAAGGCACCAAAATTTTTCAGGTTCAACGAGAGAAACCTTTCTCAAGGTAGTTTATCTGTTTCTGAATACTTCACTAAATGCAAGATCATTTGGGATGAATATGCTGCCGTTGTGAATATTCCAACATGTCCCAATTCTGAATGCCCTACTGGATCTGCCATGGTCAAATTGCTTCAGAACCAACAGCTAATATAATTTCTTATGGGATTAAATGATGTGTATGTTGTGGTGAGAAGCAATATACTTATGACTTACCCTATGCCTCAAATTGGTCAAGCATTAAGCATGGTACTCTAAGAAGAGAGACAAAGAGAACTTCAAACTTCTACCCACTTACTTAGTGACTCTTCTGCTTTCCTTTCTCAGCATAGACAAAATCACCTTCCTCCCAAACAATATTCCCAACCATCTCATTATAATTCTACATCATCCACAAGAAGAGCCCCTTTATTTTGCAACTACTGCAGAAGGAATGGCCACACCATAGATAGGAGTTTTAAATTGCAAAGGCAACGAGAGAATTCTGTTTCCACAGACAAAGGAAAAAGACCTGCAACCACAGCACAACATGATGAAGCCCCTCCTTCAGATCCAGTACAGTATAGTATTTCCTCTTTCACTCATGATCAATATACCAAGCTTCTTGCTCTACTGAACAAGCACAATTTGGAAACTTCAGTCAGTCCTAGAAAATCTTCAAATGCAGCTATGTTGGTAGGTAAGGTCTTTTGTTTCTCAGTTTCAAACCCTGGACTAAAGTGGATCATAGACAGTGGTGCCACAGACCACATTACCCCTAATTTGCAATACTTTTCTTCCTATTCCCCTCTCTCCCAAGAATCCTTCACTGTCATGCCTAATGGCAAGCATGCCAAAATACATCACATTAGTGCAATTCAGCTCACTCCTTCCTTAACCCTATCTAATGCACTGCATGTTCTAGAATTCCATTACAATTTGCTCTCTGCAAGTAAGTTAGCCAAACAGTTGGCTGCTAATATGATTTTTACTCCTCACCAATGTTATCTTTAAGGCCCTTCAATGAGGCAACCTTTGGCAATTGGTAAAGAGAATGGTGGCCTATACCTTGTGGACCACAAGTTCTGCAATCCAAGTTCAGTTGGCAGTTCAAATTTCTCCTCCCAGCCTAGCACTACTGCTACTACTTCAGCTTTTAAATGTCAAATGTCCTCTTTAGAACTATGGCATTATCGCCTAGGTCACATATCCTTTGATAATATGAAGCACATTGGTGTGATTTCCTCTTGTAAATCTAAACCTAGTTTTGTTTGTTAAGTATGTCATCATGCCAAACAGCATAGAGATCCTTTTCCTACTAGCACATCATGTACTTCTTACATTTTTAAAATAATACATGTTGATCTTTGGGGCCCCTATGCTCATCCCACTCACAATGGTTACAAATATTTTTTAACAATTGTTGATGACCATTCCAGAGCCACTTGGACTCATCTCTTAGCAACTAAATCTAATACTTTACCTATTTTAAAGTCCTTCATTGCCTTCATTAAGAACCAATTCAACACCAGAGTCAAAATCATCAGATCTGACAATGGTTAAGAATTCTGTGACAATTCAGCATTAGCATTCTATGATTCTCATGGGACCATTCATCAGACCTTTTGCAGGCACACCTCAGCAAAATGGGATTGTTGGAAGAAAGCATAAACGCCCCCTGGAAATAGCTGGAGCCCTGTCATTTCAATTTCATATTCCTACAAAATTCTGGGGGGAAGCTCTTTTAACTGCTACATACCTCATTAACAGGATGTCATCCTCTATTCTTGGTCACAAAACTCCATATGAAATTTACATGGCCATGTCCCCTCTTAGACCCACCTCAAATCTTTTGGCTCTCTTTGTTTCATCTCCACTTTGAAGCATAATAGAGATAAATTTACCTCCAGAGGTGATGCTTGTGTCTTTCTTGATTATCCCTATGGTAAAAAGACTTACAAAGTTTATAACCTCATCACTAAGAAGATTACTTCCAGTAGAGATGTTCATTTCGATGAGACTTACTTTCCTTTTCATCACCTTTCTAACTCTTCAGATTTTTCGCCTTTACCCTCTCTTATATTTTTTCATCTCGACCACTTTGATTCTCCTCCATCTCCTCCTCCTTCTGCTTCTAATGTCCCACTCTTATCCCCAGAACATACCCTGTCCTAGGAACAACCTCTGTCACAGGAACAACCTCTTCCTTTTGAATCTCATGATCATTTCCCTCCTTTGAGAAGAACTACCAGGCAGATTAAGAAGCCTTCTCATCTGCAGGACCATGTGTATTCTAACACAGTCTCTACCATCTCCGATCCATTTGCTCTCTCCACCATTACACATTATTGCAACCTCATTCAGTTTCAAACACTACCTCCTTCTTCTTTTGTCCACTCCCAAGCCTTCCTTTCTGTAACTGAACCCTCATCTTTCAAACAGGCATCGAATGATCCTCTTTAGATCCATGCTATGGAATCTGAGATTTAAGCTTTACAAGCTAATAATACATGGACTGAAGTTGACCTTCCAGCTGGCAAAAAAGCTATTAGCCGCAAGTGGGTCTATAAAGTAAAACTCAGGGCTGATGGTTATGTGGAAAGGTACAAGGCCAGATTGGTTATTCGAGGCAACACCCAAAGAGAAGGCATTGACGTCACAGAAACATTTTCACCTGTTGTGAAAATGACCACTATCAGAACCATTCTAGCTGTGGCAGCTCATAAACTATGGCTTATTTTTCAATTAGATGTTAACAATACTTTTTTGCATGGTGATCTACATGAGGAAGTATACATGAGAATGCCAGAGGAAATTCCCATCCCACACAACAAGGTTTGCAAATTGCAGAAATCACTTTATGGCCTTAAACAAGCCTCCAGGTAGTGGTTTGCCAAGTTGAGTACTTTTCTCCATCAACAGGGCTTCCTTCAATCCAAATATGATTACTCCCTTTTTTTAAAGAGTTCTGGTCCACACTTGACAATTGTGGCTGTTTTTGTTGATGATATTCTCGTTACAGGCTCCAACATTGATGTCATCAATACCCTCAAACAACATCTCCATTTAACCTTTGGCATCAAGGTTCTTGGACTTCTTCACTATTTTCTTAGTTTTGAGGTCACCTATTTACCTACTGGTATTTTCCTCTCTCAGAAGAAGTTCACAAATGATCTCTTGCAGGATGCAGGTTTTCTTCATTCTAAACCTACAGCTACTCCCCTTCCTCTTCATTGCAAACTCACCCTTGAAGAGGGTGATCTCCTTGAAGGTCCTTCTATTTATAGGTCACTCATTGGCAGGCTCAAATTTCCCACCCATACTCGTTCTGACCTCTCCTTCGCTATCCAAACATTGAGCCAGTTCATGCAATTTCCCAGAACCTCTCACACGATAGCGCTTGAATACACATTAAGATACCTTGATGGTAATGCTGGATAGGGTATCCTCCTCAATGCTAATGGCCCTCTTTTGCTTCAAGCCTTTTCTGATAGTGACTGGGCTTCTTGTCTCATTACCAGGAGATCAGTTACTGGCTACATGGTCCTCTTAGGATCTTCTCCCATTAGCTGGAAATCCAAGAAACAATCTACGGTCTCCAAAAGTTCAGCTGAAGCTGAGTATCGTGCCATGTCTCAGGCAGCAGCTGAAGTTACATGGCTTGTCAGACTCCTTTTCTAGCCTGGGATTTCCCAGACACATCCTGTTACCTTGCATTGTGATAACAAGTCAACTTTACAGATTGCCAAAAATCCTGTATTCCATAAACGTACCAAACATATTGACATTGATTGTCATTTTACTCGTGAAAAGGTGCTTGAGGGTTTGCTGCAGCTGACCTACCTCCCTATATTTCTTCAATTGACAGATATCTTGACTAAGATTCTTCCTTCAAACAAACATCATGAGCTCATGTCCCAACTGGGAATGGTGGACTCCACCCTCTTGTCACCATCCCAACTTGCAGGGGGGGTGTTGAGAATATCAGTTTTATTGTTGAAGGTTGTTAGACACCTTAACAGAATTAGTTGTAAGAAATTAGTTGTAACTGTTTTTCTCCCCTTTTTTCTTGATAACTGTGCACGCAACTAGCAGGTATAATGACTTGCATAAATAGCAAGCTCTTGTACATGATTGTTCAACAATGAGAATGTGAAATCAACATTTTTCTCTCTCCAAAATCTCAGCTGTTAACAGTAAGATATAATTAATTAATATTAGTAGAAGATTATCACGATAGCGAACCCAATTACGGAAAGTCACCGATTCTTCCCCCTGGTCGCGCCAGGGCGTTCCAAGGTTGACTCAAGTACTTGGCTGGCTATTGTGGACCCGTACGTTAATCCAAAAATATCCCCCCTATTATTTTATTTTATTTTTTTTAAAAAAATGATGCCCTTCACCACTCGCAAATCAATCAACCGCAGTCCTAATTCTATATATACACTGTTCAACACTGGTGACAATAGCTGGCCGCCTGCCCAGCCCCATTACGCACGTTTCTTGGTCTGCTGATTGCTACGCTGAGACTGAAAACGCCATTGTTGCACCGCTAAACTCAAAAGACTAATCAGTAATGGCTGATACAGAGGGCAAAGTCATCACCTGCAAAGGTATCTCTCTCTGTCTCTCTCTCTCTCTCTCTCTCTCTCGCGCTATGCATCGTCCATCGTTGCTGTGCTTTGTCTGAATTGAATTGTTACATAACTGGGTTTCTGACGCCGGCGATGTGCAGCGGCGGTGGCCTGGGAACCCAACAAGCCGTTGGTCATCGAGGATGTGGAGGTTGCGCCGCCACAAGCCGGCGAAGTCCGGGTTAAGATTCTCTTTACCGCGCTATGTCACACCGATGCTTACACTTGGAGTGGCAAGGTCCTCTTCTCTTTCTCTCTCTTCACTTTCCATTTGTTTTTGTGTCAATGTTCTGTGTCGTTTGATTGTCTGATTGATGATTTTGGTTTTGCCAATTTTCATATTGGATGAATGTTGGATTGGTACTGAAACTTTGTTATATGGAGAGATTATTGTTTCGTTCTCAAATTCGCATTTTTGCGAATAGATCATGTGCTACGAGAATTGCTTCGTGCAACGGAGATCCAATGATCTTTAATTTGGTAATTTTAGTTGAAGAACGAAGGTTATCTGTTAGTAGTTTGTCTACTTGTACAATCTGCTGATGCCAGTTTTTAAGGGTTTATTATCGCCCACTACGGCCTAGAAAGTTTAGGTACAGTTGGATCCAAGGTTTGGAAATGGCCACCCTCACCGACTTTTGTCTTTAAGGAAATTATAAAAGGAAAGGGGGGGAGATATCTGTGGAGGAATGTTTAACCCATACACCATCATGTTTAGAGAGTAGGACTTGGATTGTTTGAGTGCAAATGAAGAGCATAGAGAAAGATGAAGACAAGAAGTTGGCAAGGAAATGGTTTGGATTTTAGGTATTCAACACACAATTCATTGGATTGCTGTGAGACTACCAATCTACCATACTATCTGCATTGCTTAGCTGTATCCTCCTATGATTTCGATGGCTAAATAGTTAATACGGCGTGATTTTCCTCCTGCGTTGCCCTGCAAGATCACTGTGCACAAGTTTGTGTTCATTCACTGCTTAGACTAAGTTATTCTTATGACAGGATCCTGAAGGTCTTTTCCCTTGTATCCTTGGCCATGAAGCTGCAGGGTATGCGCTTGTATTAAACTTTGTCCTTAATATCGTCATTGTATTTGCCTATTTGCTGGTCAGGATCCAATTTAACCTAAATCTTGTTGACACAGAATTGTCGAGAGTATTGGTGAAGGTGTGACTGAAGTGCAACCTGGTGATCATGTGATCCCATGCTACCAAGCAGAGTGCAGAGAGTGCAAATTCTGTAAATCAGGGAAGACAAACCTATGTGGAAAAGTCCGGGCAGCCACAGGAGTTGGTGTTATGATGAATGACCATAAAAGTCGTTTCTCTATCAATGGGAAACCTATCTACCACTTCATGGGGACGTCAACTTTTAGTCAATACACTGTGGTACATGATGTTAGTGTTGCAAAAATTGATCCAAAAGCTCCTTTGGAGAAAGTTTGCCTTCTGGGTTGTGGTGTGCCTACTGGTAAGGGGTTCTTTGTTGTTCTCTTATGTGAAAAAGTATGTCTTTTGTTAATTTACAAGTTACTACAGTGTTCACCTCATCATCTGTTTTATGTGCTTTTAATTGCATGCACTTTCTAATCAGTGTTTCCTATCTTCATTCCTTGCTTGGAGAAGCAGATGTCTTCATTATGTGAAGCAAGGGCGTAATAAGTGCAAGAAAGTCATATTTATGACTCATTGCTACCTTCGAAATGTATAATCATCTACTTAGTGATCAATGATCATGTTTCAGACCTTTTGCTAAATAATATAAAAGTGCGCTTAACTACTGGAAGGATGGATTTTCGTGGGTATGGGATTGCAGTTGACAGGGGTGCGTTGGTGACGTCAATGCAAATCTGTATTGGTTTCATTCCTTCTACTCTTGGTGACGGATCCAATTAGGTCAAATGGCTTAAACCTTTTTGCTTTTGAAAGGGGATTGATTTTGGAAAATGTTTGTTCTAAGCCAAGGGAGAGAAGGAGGAGGGGTAAGTGAGGGGGAGGTTTGTGAAAGAAACATTGAGAGATAGAAGAAGAGTTGCTAGCTTCAAAGGGAGATTCTTGGGAACACTAGGAGCAAGATGAAGGTAGCAGCCCTGGGGGCCTTTCAACTGTTCTATTTTCCTTACGTAATCAGGTTGATGTAACCTGCCTTAGAAGGTTACTTCTTCAAGTCTGGTCATGGATCTTGGTAGAATGATGTATATTGGCTTCTCAAGGCCATGCTAAATTCTAGAACGTCAGTTGAATTGAACACCACCAGAAACTCAACGTTCTAGTATGTGCACTTACCCATTGTGTAGTTTAACTAAATGAATTCTATAGTTATAGTGCAGAATTGTGGTGCTTTTGTAGGCTAGAATTTTCATTTTTGATGAAGCACAGACCGTTCTTCCGTGGTTGTATATGTCATGATTAATTTGGCACATTTTTGCTAAAGGTCTTGGAGCTGTCTGGAACACTGCTAAAGTAGAGCCTGGATCCAATGTTGCTATTTTTGGTCTTGGAACTGTAGGCCTTGCTGTAAGTTTCTAGAGAAGTGCTGGTAGTTATTCTTTCTGTTTGTGTTTTTGTTCTATTTCTAGTGATGACTTAACTGGCGTGCGCATTAATAGGTTGCTGAGGGTGCTAAAACAGCTGGAGCTTCACGGATTATTGGCATTGACATTGACCCAACCAAGTTTGACAGAGGTATCTTCATCATTCTTCGGTCTGTGTTTTTTCCTATATTATTTGGTAGTTCGTACTTCTGTTCTTACCATTCTATTGTCTATGGGGTACATGATACTTTTATTAGCATATGTTCTGGTAGTCAATTTATGGCCTTTTCTTGGGGCTTATGTCATATACAATAGCAAAATGCCTTATGATTCTGAAACTGTCCTCTGCTTCTTTTTCATGGAGTAGTGTGCCGTCAAAAGGTTATTAATCTAGGTTTCAACAGACAACCTCTATATAATTCATTACAGGGGTAAAATGCTTAAGGGGAACTTCAAGGTATGTATTTGGATTTGGATTTGGTGCTGCTAGTCAGTTAGAAGGAAATTGCGCAGTTTCACCTAGGATGACTTATTTGAGGACTGATGAGTCAAGCTTGCTTTTGCATGTTTATTCATACTGTCTTTCTGCAAATCACATGTCTGCTTCCCTGCCTTGGACGTTTGACTTCTTTAGCTCGTTAATTCATAACTAATTTTTTTCTCTGTTACGAACTGTATGTTGCAGCTAAGAACTTTGGAGTTACAGAATTTGTGAACCCAAAGGACCATGACAAACCCATACAGCAAGTGATCATTGATCTAACTGATGGTGGAGTTGACTACAGTTTTGAATGCATAGGAAATGTTTCTGTCATGAGGGCTGCCCTAGAGTGCTGCCATAAAGTGAGTTTGTGAAAATTTTGCATCCTAATTGACATTGGGAGGGCTTGTGGCATAGGAATAGTGTGAATCTCACTCCGCTGCTGGCTAAAAATATGCAGGGTTGGGGAACATCTGTTATCGTAGGTGTTGCAGCCTCTGGTCAGGAGATCTCTACTCGTCCTTTCCAATTGGTCACTGGCCGTGTTTGGAAGGGAACTGCTTTTGGAGGCTTCAAAAGCCGATCTCATGTGCCGTGGCTTGTGGAGAAGTATATGAAGAAGGTCAGTAACATTTCCAAATTTGTGTGAATCTTTTAAGTGTCATAATGGAGCGTCTTTTAGGGCTTTTAAGTATTTGACCAAATTTAAGACTTAGCCCCCTTTTCTCAACGTAAGAGAACATTAGTTGGAGCTCTTACATGAGTCAGCCAGTCAGGACCATCCTCGACTAGGCACAACCCTAAACAATACAGACAGGCACAACCCATCTAAGAACAGGTTCTTACTGAAGAGCTCCATTTTGGGACCCGCCTCAAAAGTACTCTCATAATCTTCCCATGTTCAAAACCCAGTTATCTCAACCTATATAGGTTGCCTAATGGGAAGGCTCTCACAAATCCATTCCCCAAGTTAGTTCCGTTTTGGTTTCATCACCAAGTTATCTTATATGTTACCAAATGGAACGCAGGAAATCAAGGTTGATGAGTATATAACCCACAACATGGCCCTCAATGACATGAACAAGGCCTTCGATCTGATGCACGAAGGCAGTTGCCTCCGTTGTGTGTTGGCTATGCATGACTGAGTGTATTGCATGGCTATCGTCTGAAGATCAGCCTGGTTCCTTTCTATCTGTGAAGACTGTGACGATGTTCTTCCTTGTTATCAATCCCTTTTTCCTTCTGGTTTGTGAGATGGGACTAACAGAGGAAAATGGTTCGTATCGGACTCTTTCAAGGTCTTTTGCGTAGGTTTAAGCAAACTTTCAGCAGCCTATCACGAATGCTAATGCTTAAACTTTGTTTTTAAGTTGGTTTGCCTCATTCTGCATTTTGCTTTTCTGTTTTTGGGAGGGGTGTGTGTTTGTGTAGCGATTATTTACAGTATTCTCTCGACATGTAGTGCCGCCTCATTTTTTTTTTTTTTTTTTTTGGGGGGACCTAAGAACGGATGAAAATAAGGGGTCTTGGGAATTAAAGAAAATAGAAAATCATTCATGTCTTCAGAACTACTACACTATGATGTTTTTAATAAGAGTATTATTGATATGTGATTGAAAACAAGAGGCAAAGAGCATCTCTTAATCCAGACCTACGTCTTTCAACCTTTTTTCGAAGGATGCTTACCCATACGTATCTGATCTCCCTTCTTTGTGTCTTCGTTATCCCTTACTTCCCTTGCGTTCAGGAAAAGGACATCTTTGTCTTAAATAACCCAATTTGTTTTCCTCTTTGGTTTGAATGAAACATAAACCATAGGAAAGAGGGAATCGAGCTTAAGATTTATGGTTCTTGTATGTAATTGTGGTAGCTGAAGTTAAAAAATAATAAATGTCTTGAAATTAGTGTCCGTTGATTTTGGCCCTGTTTGGCAAACAGCTGTTAGCTGTTAGCTGTTTGTATTAGCTGTTAGCTGTTAGCTGTTTGAGTTAGCTGTTTATATTAGCTGTTTGAATTAGCTGTTTGTTGAAAAACTGTTTGGTAAAATTAGCTGTTTCTAATAAAGTTGTGAGACAAAAAGCTAATTCTTCAAAAAGCTCTTCCAAAAAGCTCATGGAATTAGCTTTTTCAAATTAGCTTTTTAGACCCAAAAAACTCTTTTAAAAAGCTCTTTCACCAAACACCCAAATTAGCTTTTTGACTTTTGGTCAAATAAGCTCTTTCTGGCCAAAAAGCTCTTCAAAAAGCTCTTTGCCAAACAGGGCTTTTAATTGGTAAATATTTGGAAATTATTATTGAAGATTTGAGTTTGAATTTTGTTTACTTTGATCTTTATATCCTTTTTTAAAGAAAGAAAAAAGAAACGAAACTGATGTTTGTCCTCCACTTACGAAATAAAAATATCTCCTCTAAGCATGTGGTTGTTTCTATTGGCAAACAAATTGGCACAACTCACCATCAAGCATCTATGCTAAAGTACGTCCGCCAAATATCTGTTTAGCAATTGTCAATTTCTTTTCACTCTCTTGTTTCTGCCCGTGGCCGTGCTATTTTGCGCAAGACTTCTTGTGCAGTCTATGATGTCTAGTGGTGGGCAATGCACTCTGTCGAGTAGGGTTAGGGTCGGCCCGTTCACGAAGTAAATTGGGTCGGGTCAAATCAGTTTATGAGTGGCCCGCTTTTGGTCCGTTTTAAAATTGAACAAACTTGCACTAAAAACTGTGTATAATAGTTATTGTTATGTACAAAGACTTGTTAATAAGCTTAACTAATTGGAACATGTAAACTAGTGTGTCAAGTAGATTGAAAAAAAATAATGGGTCAATAAACGGGTCATTAATGGGCCTACCCGATCCTGCCCGTTAATATGCCTAAATGGGCTAGCCCACTATTAACCCAGTTCATTATTGACCTGACTTCTTATTGATATTATTTAAATGGACCGACCCGCTTGACCTAGTGGGTACCTGACCCATTGTCCACTCCTAATAATGTCACACCAAGAAAATCCAAAAGAGTTTTATACACAACCAATGTCCGCCTAATTATTGGTCCTTGGAAGGAGAAAATAGAAATTAATTATTGACTGGTTTTTCATTAAAAACTCTAGGGATATTATTGAGGCCCAAATATCCATGTTGTCCCTTATTTTAGAAATTGTTAGTTTATAAATAATCACAATTGTTTTGAAAATAGTAATCAACTTACCTCTTAGAAGTATAATTAGTTGAGCGTATTTTCATGAAAAAGGTTAAGATTCAAACTCCCTAAGTTTTAGTATGTATACTTGCGTAGTCCATCTAGCTAGGGAAAGAAAAGGAGGAAAAAAGAGGTTCTATCATATGAACCATCTTAAGATTAAGTCGCACTGATTCTTCATGATTATAAAGTCATCTTATACTCATTGATGTAAACCCTTGATCGTGACCTCAACTCGTGAGTACGGTGAAGATAGACTAAGTAAAAGATGCCAAATTAACTTGACTCCTCTGATGTCATTTTCAGTACCCCTTTCTCTCTCGTACACACACATAAAGGCAAAAAGAGAAAAAGATGCGGTAATAGTCATTCTAAACAAACCCTATACATTCATTAATAATAGGCCATTCTTCCATGTATGCCACATTTTCGTCTCTATTCATTTTCCCCCCTTTTCCTCCTTTTACACTGCACAATAAGATATAAAATCATGTGAAAATGCAGTTTGATTCCAAACACCTTTTCCCATCAAAAGTCAAAACCCCCCCCAAAGTTTTTTTTTTTTTTTTTTTTTTTTGGTGCTGGGTATTTAATTAAGAAGCCTTTACGATCGTCATCCATATGGGCAGTTGATGCTTTCCACCCTCAGCCCTCTTGAAAATTGTGACCAACCGTCCCCCATTTTTATTGTTGACGTTTGCATAGCCGTTACTGTATAGCTTGCTGATTATTTGAACCCCCCTTGCTTCTGTATTTCAATTCAATTCTAAACTCCCCCCTCCCCCCCCAAAAAAAACCCATAAAGAGGAGAGAGTCAGTAAAAGAGAGAATGGGAGAGTGGAATTCGATAGCACTGAAAGTGGTGTATGAAGTGTTGGGTTGGATCGCGTTTGTAGCATGGTCTATCAGCTTCTACCCACAAGTCATCCTCAATTTTCGTCGCAAAAGGTGTGAGCTTGTTTTTTTCCGAGCCCGTTTTGTGAGTGGGGTTTGTTTGGTTTTCACTGGTTGTGATTTGTGATCAATTCATATGTTACTTTGTTTTTAGTGTTGTGGGGCTGAATTTCGACTTTGTAATCCTGAATTTGACGAAGCACTCGTCGTATTTGATATACAATGTGGTCCTGTTCTTTAGCACCACAGTTCAGGCTCAGTATCGCCGCAAATATGGCTCCAATCAGGTCTATTCTTTCTCCTTGTTTAATTGCTCTGTTTTGTTTGTGATTTTTTATTTTGGTTTCTCTCACTTGGCTTTGATCAAATCATGCATGCATGGAATCAATCTTTTGCTTGGCAAGTGAGATCATCCATGTTGATGTTAATTTTCTCTAATGACTGCCCGGTCCCTACCTTTTCTCTAGGTCATCTGTGTGTGCGTGCTTGCATATGCGCGTTCAACAGGAACATAGGCTGATATAGAAATATGAGTTCAGGACGAGATCAAGGTTACAACGTAAAACTTTTACCAGTTAAGTTAGCATACAGGTGTATACATTTGACATGGCCAATGCCCAATTCCTCATTGAAATCTCCAAGACCTATTTCTCTTCCAATGTACGTATCTCCGATATGGGACTTGGTTTCAAATGGATTTGCTTAGAAAGTGTGGGCTAGTAATGTACTCCTATCTGTGATTGTTGCATATTACCTTTTGGGAAGCTCTCCCAATGATGATGGACGTACTCAAATTTTCCACTACAGTTTCCAATTACTATTGCCAATGGGTTTTAGTTAGCACCACTGGGTGGTTATAGTGTCCACTTCAAAAATCTTAAGCATTCTTTGGGACTCACCACTATTTCTATGCACCATTGGCCCGAGTATAGATTCATCCTTGACTTCTCCAACATCGATCAGGTCAAGTCTATCTTCAGAGATTCATGCATGCCTTAACTTTTTCATCCCCAACAATATTACTGTATGATTGTTTTTGAGTATGTACTTGTTCATGAGTTATACCCAGAGATGTTTAGAATTAAAAATTAATGGTTTTGGCAGATGATACCAGTGGCCATAAATGATGTGGCTTTCTCAATACATGCAGTTGCCTTGACTGCTTTCACCCTCTTCCAGATTTTCATCTATGAGGTAAAAACAATTTTCACCCCTCGCACCCCCCTCTTTTGATAACTTTTGTTTCGCATCCAAATGCTGTGGGCAGTCCAAGGGCTTGTTCTTCTCGACTTATTTTTACTGAAGTTTACTGAAACTTAACTAACCAGAACTTAACTCAAATTAATGGTATCGATTGCAGCGGAAAAATCAGAGATTTTCTAAAATCTCCATAGGAATTGTTACTGCTGCATGGTTGTCAGCTGCAGTTTGTGTTATTGTAGCCTTTCAGAGACATTCATGGCTATGGTTGATCTCTGTTTTCAAGTAAGATTTAACCTTTTCTGTTATATTCTGCTTTTCTGCCTCAAATACATCAATTTTTGCCCGCTAGAAATCATTTGACCCTCTGACTGATAACTTCGTGATACATTTGAATCATTTTACAGCACAATTCAGGTCATTATGACAGTGATCAAATACATTCCCCAGGTAAGGATTTCAGCAACCTTGTTTGTGCTTATAACTCTTGTCGAACATTGCCTCCTGAGTTCTAAGAGATTTACGAAATTCCTATACATTCGTCTTTCTTGTACTAATACCCTCGTATAATTTAACTTATGAGAGTCCATTATGAAAATGCAGGCGGTCATGAATTTTAGACGGAAGAGTACGGATGGGTTCAGCATTGGCAACATTTTGCTTGATTTGCTGGGAGGTTTGACGAATTATGGACAAATGGCTGTGCAGTCTATAGATCAGAGTTAGTAATCTTATTGCTTTAGCTTTCATAATGTACACATAATCCTCTTAGATATATTGAATTACTGATACTTCACCGTGATCTACTCTGGCAGAATCATGGGTCAACTTCTATGGGAATATTGGCAAGACATTGCTATCTTTGGTATGAGTTAGCCTTCATATATATCTTGCCAATTTTGTTTATCATTTCAGGTTCCTATTTGTGTACTCCGGTTCTTATCTATCGCACGTTGTAGGGTGTCAAATCCTCACATATATTGTGTGATTCGGTGTAAGCATTGTTTTCAATACATTGTGTTTTTGTAGGTGTCTATCTTCTTTGACATTCTGTTCATCATTCAACATTATGTGCTTTATCCTGGGAAGAAAAGCTTGCTCCCTACTACTAGTTCTAGGAGTGATACTCAATCATGAAGAGGCATTGTATGTCTATTGTCTTCTCCAGTGTCTCTTCTGATTACGGCATCAATTGCACACGGCTGCTCAATTCACTTGCTCATCGAGCGTGTTGTGATAGTGCAAAAAGACGGATAAAAGTTGAACTGCGGACAGTTTCAAATGCTGGCCCTCTAGTAATGTATCTTCCAAAAACAGCACCATTTGTAGTTGTTGACATGTTCAAACAGCCGTTGTAATAGGTTAGATGAACAATCTCATGGAGATTAACTACAGTTTGTACATTTTGATGGGTGCTTCTCCAATAAATTGTACATTTTGCAGAATCCGAATCACTAGTGTCATTTACCTACATGGTTAGGTCGATGTTCTTAGAACGCAAGGCCTAAAACGCAGCTTAACACTTGATTTTGATGTTGCGATACACTTCAATGAAGCCTAAAGGATTCACCTATGTCAATTTCCTTCCTAATGCTGCTTAAACAATCGGATCATCTTCTTAATCAAATCATATAAAATGGAAGTTCGCTATATTAGTAATGGTATGTATAGGTTGTGATACCATATGTTTTTAATTTGTGATGAAATCTTTGAACCCTTTTAAAAACTCGTATTTAAAAACCTTAATTTGTCTTTTTCCTATCAAATTTCTAATGTCATGTAATTCATCGCTAGTCAAGACGTAAAATCTGACAAAAAATCAAATGCGTTTAAAGAAACCTATGAAAACTTTGGAAGACTGCTATTCATATTTGATAGAAAGTGAATCAAATTTATCACCTATCATCAACATTAAATGAAGTGAGCATTCTCATTTTTTTCAACCCTCAATCCTAATGCACCTAGGCTGGCAAAATTTTGCCCAACTTAGAAGAAACAGAACCTAGTTATAAATTTTTTGTCCAAATTTTAAATTTAGACATAAGATTTTTCATATTTCTATTTTCCAAATTTCATTTTGACCCCAATTTAAATTTACAATTAGACCTGGCAAACGGGTCATTTGGTTTGGGTATGGGTTGGGTCGTGTTTCTGGTGAAGTGACATTTAGGTCTGTACAGTATGGGTCAGGAGAACTTCGACTCAGGTCGACTTCGATCAATCGATTTTTGGTCTAATATGCTTGTTATACAAAAATAAGCAATTTTGTAAAAAATTTCAGTCAAGTATAGTCTAGTTCAGGTCAATTCGAATTTCGGGTCCACTTTCTGATGAGCGTATTTCAAATGTCGGGACGAGTATGGAGTCGGATCGTTCGATTCGAATTTCGAATCTCGAGTCAATTTTATCAGGTCTATTTGCGATCTATGTGACCCAAAACTAACTCGAATTTGTGGCACCCCTTCAAGCATGTGTAAGAGTCCTGACTCCACAATGCGACTGTAGGAAGCCCGTCAACCAGCCATATTTGCGGTTTCATTGTCCAACGAAAGTTGGTACCATAACCCAACTTCTCAAATCAGCACGATTCTTCAAATCTCATGAAAATTGCAAGAGCAGTCGGAAAAATGACTCAACCTCTCAAAGAAATCGATGAATTACATCGACGACGACGATGACGACAATGTCATCCTCCGATCAACTCCCGATCACCACCACCAACAACGGCAGGAAGAGTCATACAATTTGCAATGCTCAGATACTTCTTTCACAACCCTTTTCTCTCTCCTCCTCATCGCCGCCGCCTTTTCCGCCGCTGGATCCACTGGTACCCCCGCGACGAGGCCAATCTCTCTCATTACGAACTTCTTTCCCGTCTCCGCCGCCTCCTTGTCCTCCGCCGCTTCGACGCCGTCGCCAAGCTCCCTCTTCAGTACTCCGACGAGGTTGTCATCGATGTCCTCCGAACCCTCCGCTTAGACCCTGATGCTTGTTTAGGTTTTTTCCACTTGGCTCTTAAACAGCAGAATTATCGGCCTAATTTCAAGTCTTATTGTAGGATTGTGCATATTCTGTCAAGGGCTAGGATGTTTGATGAAACTAGGGTTTATTTGAATCAGCTTGTGGATGTTTGTGATAAGGGTAATTGTTCAATTCGTGTTGTTTGGGAGGAATTGGTAGGGGTTTATAGGGAATTTAAGTTTTCCCCTACTGTTTTCGATATGATATTGAAGATTTATGCTGAAAAGGGATTGGTTAAAGATGCCCTCTATGTGTTTGATAATATGGGTAAATGTGGTAGGAAGCCAAGCTTGCGATCTTGTAATAGTCTGCTGAGTAGTTTGGTTAAGAAACGTGATTATGATATGGCTGTTTGTGTTTATGATCAAATGATAGGGATGGGGATTGCCCCGGATGTGTTTACATGTACAATAGTTGTAAATGCATATTGCAAAGATGGACGAGCTGGAGAAGCTGCTGAGTTTACCAAACAGATGGAGCATCTGGGTTTGGAGCCAAATGCTGCGACATTCCATAGTTTGATAAATGGGCATGTTACTTCAGGAGACATGGAGGGAGCTAAAGCTGTCCTAAGATTGATGGCTGAGAAAGGTGTGGCAAAAAATGCAATCACATATACGCTTCTGGTTAAGGGTTACTGCAAACAGCATAACATGAGTGAAGCTGAGAATGTTCTTCGTCAAATGAAGGAAGATTTCATTGTAGATAATCATGCATATGGAATTTTAATAGATGGGTATTGTCAGATTGGAAAAATGGATGATGCTGTGAGAATTCAAAATGATATGTTGGAATCTGGTCTGAGAATGAATTTGGTCATTTGTAACTCCTTAATCAATGGCTATTGCAAAGTTGGTCAAGTTAATAATGGGGAGGTAGTCGTCATGAATATGGCAGATTGGGGCTTGAAACCTGATTGTTATAGTTTAAGTACTCTGATTGATGGGTATTGTAGGGAAGGCCGTATCAATGAGGCTTTTGCTCTTTTTGACAAGATGATACAGCAAGGGATAGAACCCACTGTTGTAACATATAACATTCTTCTGAGAGGTTTATGTCATGATGGAGCATTGGATGGTGCTGTGCATGTTTGGCAATTAATGTTGGAAAGAGGAATGAGACCCACTGAGGTTAGTTATTGCACTATGCTCAATGGCTTCTTGAGTATGGCAAAGCTAGATGAAGCTTTCAGATTATGGAAAGATTTTCTGGCAAAGGGGTTAGCCAAAACTAAGATTTCGTTTAACACAATGTTAAATGGTCTATGCAAGATGGGAAAAATGGATGAAGCGGAGAAGATATTCAAGAAGATGATAGAACTAGGATGCTCTCCTGATGGGATCACGTACAGAATCCTTAGTGATGGTTATTCGAGACTAGGAGATATTAGACGTGCTTTTAGAGTTAAGGATATGATGGAGAGGGATGCAATCTCCCCATCTATTGAAATGTACAATTCTCTTATAAGTGGTCTTTTTAAGTGTGGAAAATCATCTGAGGTGGAAGACCTTGTTAATGAGATCGATGGAAGGGGTCTAATCCCAAATATTGTTACATATGGTTCCCTGATTGCTGGTTGGTGCAAAGAAGGGATGCTAGATAAAGCACTGAGTGTATATCATAATATGTTGGAGGCAGGGCTCACTCCCAATGCAATTATATGCTGCAGTATGGTCAGTGGTCTTTACCGGCTTGGTAGATTTGATGAAGCAAATTCTTTGTTACAAAAAGTCATTGACATGGATATACATTCGAGCTGTGGATCAGTTGAGGAGCTCTGGAGGTCAGATGGAAGATCCCTAGATGCACACAGTATTATTGATTCAATTGACTCAAGGGCTAAGGATTTATTGCTTCCCAACAACATTATCTGTAATTTAGCTGTCTTAGGGCTTTGCAAATCTGGGAAGCTTGATGATGCAATGACTTTGTTTTCAGAGTTATTGAAGAGAGGCTTTGTGCCAGATAATTTTACTTATTGCAGCCTCATTCATGGACATTCGGTTGCTGGTGATGTCAACAGAGCTTTTAACTTACGTGATGACATGCTGAGAATAGGTTTGGCTCCAAATATTGCTATTTACAATGCTCTTATATATGGCTTGTGCAAATCAAAAAATCTTGATCGTGCAGTTAAACTCTTCCGTAAACTTAAACTAAAAGGTGTAGCTCCGAATCTTGTTACATACAATATCTTGATTACGGGTTACTGTAAATTTGGCGATACTTGTGAGGCCATAAAGCTGAAGGACAAAATGGAAGAAGAAGGCATCCTTCCTTCAGTTGTCACCTATTCAACTTTAATAAGTGGTCTGTGCAAACAAGGAGATGTGGGGAAATCATTGGAGCTCCTGGACCAGATGATTAGTGTGCCTGAAGATACTGACCTCAGGACCTATCAATCATTGGCTAGGAATTATCTCAGAGATAATGATATAGAGAGTATCTTCAAGCTTCATCGGACTATAAGAAGCAGATTCCACTTTTTTGGCATTGAATATGTGGAGGGGGATTTAGCAGAACCCGCAAGAATCCAAGGAGCATGTGATGCATCTCACGCAAGAGAGGCTGCTGTTTGTTGATGCCATAGATATGACAATTGCACATAGATGCCATAGATGCAATGATGAAGATTAACCTTGATGCAGTAGGTGAAAGATCTATCTGGAAATCTTAGAGTTAACAAGTGCCAGAACAAGGAAAGTACTGCATTCGGTTGCCATATTGAAGAAGCAGGTGAGTTTTCCCCCTAATTTGTGTTGGCATATTGTGTTCCATTACTAAGCTCAAGTTCCCTCCCATTCTTCTCATGATGCGCTAGATTTGTTGAACGGAAGCTTGTTTTGTTTTTCTTGTCACCGCTGGTTAGAAATATGACATTCAACCTCTGTAAAGATTATTATCTCTTACCTCAAAATTAAGTCCATGATTACATATTATGTTGGGTGCCTGGGTGGTACCAAGTGTCTGATAGGGTCACTTGTCACCCACCAATGTCAGTGAAATGGAATATAAGAGTGGCAGCAGGTTTCAGAGCCAACCTATTGTAAACAAATGTTATTGCTGCTTTTCAGGGGTTGAGATGAGATCATGGACTTCTGAACATCTCAGATCCTACTTCTGAGCAACACCTCTCTCTCTCTCTCTCTCTCGTGGTGGGGTGGGGTTGGTGTGCTTTGGTCATCGTCGTTTTTTTTGTGCAAAAGTGAACCAGAGGTTTTGGAAGCTTTTGTGCCATTGCGGAAAGTGCATAACTTTTCTGGATGATAGCTTTCTGCCAAAAAATCCTGGTATCTGCTGAAGTTTTTCGTTTGATTCTTCTATAGTAGTCTATGTGACTCTCTTTGGATTAAGCCAATTTTTTCTGTAGAAACTATTAGCAAGGACCCTAATATTGTTTCTGCATGCTACTAATCTTGTGGTCGTGAATATGGCTGTGTTAGTTTGATCAGAACCAAGTAGTTGCTCTTCTTTTAGTGGGGTTGGAAAAATTTTGGTCTGCTTCATACTTTGTGTGCATTTGAAAACTTGAGTTGTTAGTCCTTTGAAGATGAATTAGTAGTCGAGTCTTTTGGAAATGCTCTCTGTGGGGCTTTCTCAGCTAGTATCATCACATGATTATTTATTTATTGTACTTGATCCCATGTATTGTTATTTCATCTCTGTTTTCTCCCAGCATGATAACATGCATGTTTGACTCTTCTTTGCTTTGCTGTTATTATTATTATTTTTTTGAAATCTTTTGAATAGTTATATGGGTTGACAGTTTCGTTTGCTGCTTCTGCTTGGAAGTAGACTTCTCCCTTTAATACATTAAAGAAAATAAAAGCCTTTCCTTTTCATGTAGTTGGATAGTGTGCTTGGTGTTTGATGGGGCTTTTTGACCGTGAAACAGCTAGAAAATCATGGACGAGTTCACGGCAATTTGGATGGGTTATTGGTGCAACAAGTGGCTTTGAGACCTTGTTGATTATATCATTCATCATTTACCAAAAAGGTATTTCTCCAACCTTTGGCCCCATGCCCCCATGTAAAATAATGTAATTATTATCTATGAAGTGATCTATGCTGGCCTTGCTGGTTGAAAAAGAGAGGAAAAAGGGGATTTTTTTTTTTTTTTGGGGGGGGGGGGGGTTCCAAGTTTTGTATAGTTTCTTTGCTGCTTGTGTGCTTCGCACTTCTAACTAGGACTAGATGGTGAACTAAATATGCTCAGAATGGAGTATGCTCCATTAGATAGTCACAATAACTTTTCCTACTATTTTAGTTTTGATTAGACGTACATTTTTTTTGTTTCTATGTCTGGCATCCTTTCTCATTGACATCCATGTTTTCCCTTATAAACTGACTGCTATTATTAGGATATTTATTCTGTCTTCTCTTTGATCTTGAACAAGAATCTTATTTACAGGCCAAACTTACCAAGCCAAGACCGGCACAGTTGTCTATTGAATCCACTTCAAGTGGTTCTTGGAATTCTCCTTCAGCTGGAGAGTTACGGCTAATGTGCACGATTTCTGTAAGAAAACCTCTATGCAACTAAATGCAATTCGCCACTATCGTATTGACTTAGATATACATGATACATCCAAGGCACTCTACAGTAAATGCATGATTTTTCAGCTAAAATTGGGGGAAATTCCAAATGCAGTTGCAACTTAACTGAATATAATTATGATCTTCCAAGTGAAAGTTTTGCCAATTTTCTTCTAGGTTACCTTGAATTGTTAATAGACCGTCAAACAAGCTGCTAAAATTATCTCTGTAATGTCCCTCCCAAGTTGCAGTTAAAGCTATTACTTTTAGTTGGTGGCTGTGATAGTGTAAAGGCCGGGGAGGAGTATCACTATTCTTTCTTTTTATTGTTTGCATAAAGATGTGATCATAAATTGCTTCACTATCAAAAGTTTTTCTTTAGTAGGGCATGTGCATAGTGTACTATTCTATGACTCAATCTGTCCACAATGGAGCATCTCACTGATGGATAATTTATAGGTTGACCTTAAACATATCTTTTTGCTTAATTTTTGACGTAAAATAAAGGTGAAGTTCCTTAGTGTTCTTGTCATATTCATACCTTCTTTCTGTAGCTAATGGCAACTTGCTGCCACCATTGTCATGGCCAGCAGAAGACCCACTGTGGTGGGCTTTTTATGCCCATAATAGAAGGGAAACCCAACGCTGGTTGCTGCAGAGTCTACCAAATATGGCCGGATTCTCAGAATGAGCATATACCAAATTGGATGACTTTGGTAATTGTGGCGATAGTTATTAGGCAAGTTTTCGGATGGAATCTCCTCTATGTTGTGATGGAATAAAAATGGTTAGTGGAGTCAAATTCTTTGGAACAGGTAAGAAATAATAATATTTCAATCATGATCAAGTGGTGTTAGTTATATATAGGAAGGAGAAGCAGTGAGCTGGAATCCTATGTTGAATATCATGTCTACCAGAGAGAATGTCCCCCCCCCCCCCCTTCTGGTGATGTGAAACAAATACGGTCAAAACTCAAGATAATGCCAAAAATATTAATTCCTAAGAGTATCTATACTATCGGAAAACTTGGATTCTTTTTCTTGTTTGGGGAGGGAAGGGGGTTGTCCCCATTTATATGTTAAGCCTTATTTTAGAAATGACTGGAGGTCCCTTCTCCCCTCTCTTCCTACCCTCTAGCCGGCTTTTACATAGATGTTTTTTTACGTGAGCATTTTATTTTCAGTTCTTTTATAGGTCTTTTGGAAAAGTCCTTTGTGCTTGCAGGGTAAGGTTGTCTATATATCTAGATGTCCTCATGCATTTTTTTTTTTTGGGGGGGGGGGGGTGTTATGTTGGGTGGTGTTGGAGGTGGCTTGCTACCTTATCCTGTAGGACATCTGATACTCTGATACAAAAGGTATAAAAAAGGCTAACAGAAGCAAAACGAAGAATTATTTCTCTGTATTGTCGGGTTTTTTATTTTATTTTTTATTTTTAAATCAGCTTTAAGTTTGCATTCTTAGATATGTGGCTGATTTTAAATTTTATGTCAAGAGTTATCATTTTGGAGTAGAATCTTTGGAAATTTTTTTGGTCCCATTTTTCATTTCTCTCTGTAGGTAATATTAGCATTGTCTTTTACCTGTAATTTGGATGTTGAGAGGGGGAAGGGGAATATGTTAATGGAGTGGAGCTGAAGGGGAGGGGAGGTGATATGTTTTCATTCTGTTTGGAGTATTATAGTTAAGAGAATATGTTTTAACTTTATTACCTTTGATTTTAAAGGGGGAAAGGAGGGGGAGAGGATGGAAAGCCAAAACCGATTAAAAGGTAACCTCCCCGCCCTTCTTTCCTTTTGGCCTTCATTTTGGGTGAACACAATGGAGCTTGGGGTTTGGTGTGAGCCAGTCTAGTTTATTGTTTTGTAAGAGGTTAATCAAGTTTGCTTACCCTGTCCTTGACCTTCAATTTTATAAGATCTTTGGGTAGTATTTTGCTTAGAAATAAATGATAAAACTTATTTTTCAAGGCATGTAAGACCTAAAAAAGCTATGCTATGTTCAGTTTCGCAAGCAACAAATGAATGATTCAATGAGATCAGGATATCTAAACCAAGTCCATTTCTTTAGTTTACTGAGTGATTTCACTTTTTGGGGGGTGGATTTGTCTTAAACTCCAGGTGGACTTTGCAGCTTCTTATTTCCTTCTTTACCCTTTTTTTTTTTAACTTTTTAATGTTCTGCTCGTTTCTTTATTTCGTTCTTTCTTTTTTTTATTTTTTTATTCAGACTTGTGCTGCTTTTATCCTATTCATCAGACATCAGTTTGCACATCAGCCGACTATCTTCTTTCGTCCAGCATTATAGCCTCTTCTTTTGGATTTTGTGGTGAAATATTCTGCATACAGCGTTGAATGAAGGCAAGTTGAAGCTATATAGTTGATGAGGAAATGGGAGCTGGTTCCTGCTGGTCCTGGTTTTGTTTCATATTTGACCCAGGGTGGCAGCAGGGATGATGAAATGTCAGGGCAGAGGACCAGACCACTCACCCTCTGATCTGGGTCCAAGTTCTTGGTCCAGGTTAGGACATGAACAACCTTTTGCAGAGGCTTTCATGAAGGGGAAATGCAGTCAAAGGAATGAAATGTGGAGCTGCTGTACCTGGGAACACCTGGGAATTGTAGACAAAAGCCTTGTAGACATGTGGGTAAGGGAGGGTTATGCTAGTCATCCATAAATTTACTCTTAGGTGTCTCTTTGTATGTTTCAACCATATTGATCATGATGAATCAATTCAAATGTCATTATGCCTCTAGCTTTTTGCTATTACCCAGGCAATAAACAATCAATGTCTTGTCAACCTAGCGTATATGGTTCAAATTTGGGTCAGAAGATTGTACCCTGCCCTTGCAGGTTCCTCGTGGGTGGCATTGTTGATGACAGTCTGATATGTTATGCTTGGAGTGTGTATATCGACTTTCACCCATGACTTAACTGAGCATCTCATCAACAAAGACTTGTTTCCTATCGTAAGTTTTAGGACTTCTTCGGGCATGGATCAAAGTCAATAGACAAACACTCGGAAATATCGGTAATGAGTTGGTTCGTGCGTCATTATTACTTGATAATTTTGCTTCAACCCCTGTTGGACGTTATAACTTTATCGATGTCTGGAGTCATGGTGTTGCGGCCACAGGCATTTCTTGGCTTTGAACTTCAACCGGGGAGTGGGGAGCACTTCTGACCAGTTACAATTTGACCGGCGTAATTCGATGAGGCGGCTGTCGTTCTGATGATCAAACTCTGATTCCAAGTCGGGGGACGCTTCGATGGCATAGGCAATAATAATAATAATAATAATAATAATAATAATAAAAAAGACTCATACTCTTTTTCATTATTTTATTTTTATAAGCTAATCCAACCGCTAATTTATACGAACATATTTTCTTTGAAAAATTAATTAAACAACTATCAACAAATAACTAAAATACAACAGCTATATGCTGCTGCAATAGCTATCTACTATCCAAATAATCATCTACTACCCAAACCACTAATTTTAGCGACACGCTTTGCATTTTTCAGTGCAGAAAGCGGACGTTGGGGTCATAAACACAATGATCTAGGGACAAAACCTTGAAGTTGAATGTAAACCTAGCTAAGAATGATGATCTAGGCCTGCATCAAATATCATAATTTATATCAGGTGGAGATTATTATGAGTTCATGTTTGGTCCTTCTTTTTGAGGCAATACTTATGCTTGTGCTTTTATTTCTGAGTCTATAGCACTTAGTTCCATCGTCTTTTTCGTTTATTTCTTTTGGGCATGTTAATTAGGAGAAAGGCAAATGTTGTGACCAGTTGGGCCTTTTCCATCTTGCTCTAAATTTGTTACTCTACACATTGTACACATCTGATCAAATCACGATATCAAAAGTACAAAGCATTTATTGTGCCTTTAACTATATGTTTAAACTTTTACTTTATCCAATTTCAAAACATGATATTAAAATATTTCTGAATAACAGGCCACAAATTTAAGTTTTAATAACCCTTATATTGAATTATTCTTTAAGATTAAGGCAATAAAAAACTATATATTATCTAAGATTTAAGCCAGATGGTAATACTTAATGTCAGCCGCAAACGTAACAGCGAAAAAGTAATAATAATTTCAAGTTCGTTCAAAGAGAACTTCATCTTCGATCAAAAAAAAAAAAAAAGAAAAAATTATCAACACCAAACTTATGCCCTGATAAGAAGCCACGTGTCGTCCTCCCGGCAAAGACAGAGCCGCGACACGAGTATGTTTTCTACTTCTTCACATTATCAAATATTTTTGTTGTAATATTTCAGTAATTTCCAAGCTTCGATACAAGTCTCTTTTACATTCTGTCTTAAATTTTTATATTTTAGAAATACTTTGTGTTACTGCAAGTTATTCCTTTCATACTTGGAGTTGTGTTAAAAGGGGTGGATCGAGTACTCTGTAAAAATGCTCACTGCCAACCTTACAATTTTATTCTTAGGATCTGGAATGAGGATATGTCAATGTTGATCATGGACTTGACTTCCGATAATATATGTACTTATTTGAAAGACACTCTTATATATAGAAACCCCCATTTGTTATCAAAAAAAAGAAAAAAATCTTTTTGTTGCTGATAGATTCAAGCCTACTAAATGCTTGCTTAACTAGTCAGTCGACTTTCAATAAATCAAAAGATTTAAACAAATTCCTGAGAAACTGGCATTTATATTTTTCCAAATCTTCTAAAAATATAACTTAGAAAGTTTTAACTTGGTATTTTCAGCTGACTTGGCAATTAAACATGAACAGCATGTTGGTTTTTCTTTATTTCTTTCCTTCTTTTTTTTTAATAAAATAAGAATGATTAGTTAATTGCAGCACCAAAAGCGCTCGATTTCAATTATGCAAAACTTATAGTGGTTGTCATTAGACTATAACCATCATAATAAATGAATAACCCTGTACATGTGTCTTGATCACATCACAACCATTCAATTTTTTTGTTTTTAGTTGTGTTAGAAATTAGATTTTAAAAATAAAAAAAAATATTCAGAACTTTGCTTAAAAATAATTAATCGGCCGTGTGTTTGGCATTACTGTTACCCAACTAATAACATCTATTGGAAAGCTAAGATAATTATTTAAGAACACCCCCCCAAACCCAAATGTTTTGTTCGTTCAGTTCTATTAGTGAACCATTGCTGTAGCGCCATAGTTTCTGACTAACCATGAGTTTTTGGCAACCCCCAGCCACCATAGAATCTGGCCAGTGTCTCCATGAATTCCGATGAGTCTCCCGACTCTATCTCTCTCATCCCCCTTTTGTGTCTCCTCTGACGGAGCTAGTACCTTCTCCTCGTCTGCATTGTTCCCAGTGCTCAAAATTGGTTGGTGTCCAAAATTTCGTCGGTGAAAGTTGAATTCTCGTAATTAATAAGATATGGAGGCTGGGTAGAGAAAGACGCACATAAGACATAGATAGAGGGGGTGTGCCGATAAACCGTCATCAAAAAATGCAGTAATGCTGGAATCTATGAAGGGGTTGGCCGGTTGTACGGCGGCAGGGATGGTGTCTGCTGCACAGGATAATGGAAGGGAGGGATTTAACATTTTTTTTAAAAAAAAATTGTGTTTTAGGATAGAAGAGAGGGGAGAAATTATTTTTTCTTTATTTATAAGCATGTTTTCGATTTTTAATATATATTTTTAATTTATTTAAAAACAACCAAAAAATTGAATGGCTAAGATCCACATATGACATGTGTATGATTCAGATTCTTCCTATTGTGATGGTTGTCTTATATCGACAACCACTATAAGTGCATCCAATAAATATGCAACTATTTTGACACATAAATATTTTGATTTTTCTTTTTGGAGCATAGGGAAGGTAGAGATTGGCCCTGTTTGGCAAAGAGTTTTTTAGAGAGCTTTTTGGCCAAAAAGAGTTTATTTGACCAAAATTAGCTTTTTGATCAAGTAAAAAAGCTAATTTGGGTGTTTGGTGAAAGAGCTTTTTAAAAAAGTTTTTTGGGTCCAAAAAGTTAATTTGAAAAAGCTAATTCCATGAGCTTTTTAGAAGAGCTTTTTGAAGAATTAGTTTTTTGTCTCACAACTTTATCAGAAACAGCTAATTTTACCAAACAGTTTTTCAACAAATAGCTAATTCAAACAACTAATACAAATAGCTAACTCAAACAGCTAACAGCTAACCGCTAATACAAACAGCTAACAGCTAACAACTAACAACTGTTTGCTAAACAAGGCCATTGACATGGGTATAGGATTTAATCTGAATCAAATTTTGAAAACAACTCCAAAAAATTTTATCCAATAATTTGTGAAGGAACTGCAGTAGGCTACCATGTGAAACGATCTTCCTTCGCTTTTCCTTAGTTTTCAATTATTTTGATACATAAACAGTAAACTGGTTTTTCTTTCTTTCTTTCCTTTGTTTTTTTTTTTTTTTTAAAATAATAAGAATGATTAGTTAATTGTAGCACCAACTTTAATTACTTCCAAAAGCACTCTATTTCAAATATTCATTTTTTGACACTTAAATATTGTGATTTTTCTTTTTGGTGTGTGGGGAAGGCAAAGATTGACATAAGCATAGGATTTTGCACCAGATTTTGAAACAACTTATGCCCCAGTAACACTAATTAACATGAATCAAACCCTGGAAAAACCACCAACAATGCCCTCAAATTCATTTGCGACATTCCAAATTAAGCCAACAAGATCAAGCTTAGACTTGAGCATTAGTAGGACCATCATGATCTCCACCCTTATTAAAAGCTGACCAAGCCTTAGACTTCTCGTTCGCGGCGTCACCCTCATGGTTATAAGCAAACCCACCATGGCTAGTCAAGTCCATCCCAGCCGTCTCCTCCTCCATGGTGATCCTCAACATCTTCATCTTATGAAGCAAAAAGAACAAGCATCCCATGGTCAAGCTCACCCACGCACATATGGTCACAATCTGCACCACATGGGCCGCCAGGAGCTGCCACCCACCGCCCATGAACAACCCGTATGAGGTGGCTGGTCGGCTGGGGTACACCTCTTGGAGGTACTCCTTCTTGGCGAATAGGGCCGTGAAGATGATCCCCCATGAACCGCACCCTCCGTGGAGCTGGAAGGCCTCCAAGGGATCATCGTATTTGAACTTCTCGGCTAGGATGTTGCATGAGATTAGGACTACTGCTGCCACTACTCCACATACACAGGCGGCCCATGGGTCCACCACCGAGCACCCGGCTGTTATGGCTGCGAACCCACCGAGTAGGCCGTTGCACACGTCCGTCACGTTCCAGTGTCCTGCTAGTAACCTGAAGAAGAGAGGATTATTAGGTTTAAATTAGGGTGATGTTATTGTTGTGTCATGTGTCATGGTACTAGCTGGTAATTGGTATGAAAGATGAAGTCCGAAATCATGATAATGTGCAATTGGAATGGGTAAATGGATCTTTTGGGTTGTTACATGGAGTAACAACTCAAACATAGGAATGATCTAAAATCTAAATTAAAACTAACTCAAATTGAGGTATATATGTCCGAATATACATGCATTTGTACTCATGATTCAGATTAAAATATATTTTCATCAGCCATCATATATGAATTGGACTAATCCAAACCAAATCAAATCACTACCCTAGGGTGAGGATCACAAATTAGATGTCTAACTTCACAACTACAATCAAATTGGTAAATAAGTTATTTTGATTTGGATTTTAAACATTTAAGCACGTAATTTATCAGAGTTTTAGTAATATTTTACACATATCCTACCAAGCTAAAATGTATGGAGTTCAAATCAAACTATGGGCATTTTGACAAGGTTCTTCCTACCATTTTCTTCACTTTCACATTGAAATAATTAACTTATTAAGGACGAGTTTATAACGTATTAAAGACGAGTTTCTAATTATATCGTCTTTACCTTAAAAAAAGGAAAAAGACAAACCGACATTATTGGAGTTTTCTTAAGCATATGATCATAAGATTTGGTAATCTCATATTATTTTTCAATTCAGACATGATCAAATCAATTATATTAATTCTACTCCTAAAAGCCATGCATCACGATGACGCACCAAAAGATCCAATGCACCCATGAAAGGGTAAATATGAGTGTATTGTCATGCATTACCTCTTTACAAACAAGGTAGTCAGAGCAGCAGTGGCGCCCGCAAGGGTGGTGATGACCGCAGTCCGACCCACTGCGCTCCACTGCCCATAAAACGACCCGTTCGACCCGTATGCCTTGGCAATGGTCAAAAACGAACCCGGGTTAAACCCGTACCATCCGAACCAAAGCAAGAAGGTACCCAAAACCACCAAAGACGCACTATGCCCTTTCAACACCACTTTGTTCCCAGCGTGATCAAACCTCCCGATCCTCGGACCCTCAATGAACGCCCCCCAAAACCCAGCCACGGCCCCCACCAAATGGACGACGCCTGACCCGGCAAAGTCAATCACGCCCGACCCGAACAACAATTTCGTCCCAAACGGACTCCCCCACCCATCATTAGACCAAAACCAATGCGCCACAACCGGGTACACGAACCCGGTTAGAAAACTGGAGTAAGACAGATACGATCCGAATTGGGTCCGCTCCGCAATCGACCCGGAAGTGATCCCGGCGGCGGCGATTGCGAAGCAGTACTGAAATAGGAAGAAATTGTAATCGTAGGAGAAATTAGGGTTAGGGATTTTGTTGAGTCCGAAGAAATGGCGGCCGATAAAGGGGGAAGACGGGGATTCGGATCCGAATGCGAAGGCGAACCCGAATAAGTAGAAGAAGAAGCCGCCAGTGGCGGCGTCGAGGACGTTGGTGAGGAGGATGTTCATGGTGTTCTTGGCGCGGACGGAGCCGGCGCATAGCATGGCGAAGCCGATCTGCATGGAAAAGACAAGATAGGCGGAGAAGAGGAGGTACACGGCGTTGGTGGCGGAGATGGCGTCGGTTGTGGCGGCGGATGCGGCAGCGAATTGGCTGCAGATGTAGTTTGCGGCCTCGGTTGAGTTGCCCAGAAGGGGAGTGAGGTGGGCGGCAGAGCACGTGGTGGACGCCATTGGAGAGATCGGGGAGAGAGAGAGAGAGAGAGAGAGAGAGAGGGAGGGAGGGAGGGGGAGATGAGAAAGTGGAGTGGAAGCAGTGTGAGGGTGGGACCCGGTGGGTGAGGGTTTTATGGAGCGATTGGGTGTGGAAGGAATATTTCTGTTTTTGTCTTGAAAAAAGGTTTTTTTTTTTTTTTTGGGTTGACTGAATCTTATGTTTCTGTGGTTGATTCTTTCAAAAGCAAACAAAGAAAAAGGAAAGTTCTTTTGTAGATACGGTACTCGTGTGAATAAGTACACGTCCGACAACGCCTCAAAATTGATGCGGAACTCGAAATTCAAACGGAATGGCTCTAATTGATGTTAATTTGGTGTCCAAAATACTTAATATAGAATCGAGTTTACAATGTTTGTGCTCCTATTTTGCCCTTTTTTTCTTTTTTTGGGTTGATGAACTGGATCAATAATTATGTAAACTTTATTTTATAAAAAAAATCCCCTCAAACTTGAGTATTTTTGTCAGTGGAGATCGAATTCTGATGAATAATGGAGAACACGAGGAGAAGAGATCTTAGAGAGAAGCTAAAGAATCTCTCGCTAGAATTCTCATTATGAAAACCATCCATTAATAATAGAAGATGATGATATATATAATTATATTTACAAGCTGTGTATAGCTAACAAACTATAAAAACAGAAAGAAAACAGAAAAAATATCAAATTGTTATACAACTCAACAAACTTGTCTGAGCTGGCATAACTGAATTTGAGTTATCCTAACTAACCAGCTCTAACAAGTACACATTGGTTCGGTTGGAAATTTTGAATTAAAACATACAAATTTGTGGGAAGGCCGAGTCTTTCTCTCTCTGTAGCCAATTCTCCCCCATCTATTCAAATCTTCTGCCAACAGGTACACCATACATTAGCTCATTCACCGGTTAGCCTTTCAACTTTTGGTGTGTGTTTTGTTAGTCGAATCATAGCCTAATATCCTCTATTTACCTTATTTATTCAAATATGTCTTTCGTTTATATATATATATATATATATACACACACATATACATATACATATACATACATACATACATACATACATATATATATATATAGACACACACACACACACACATATATATATATATATATATATATATATATATATATATATGCAACATGATGATGGTTAGTATATGTGGTACATACTGATTTCTGAATCCAATTTCATGTTTTGTTTTCTATTTAGCCCTAAATTCAATCCTTACCTCGTTTATCTGTTCAAATTGTATTTTCAGTTTTTAAATTTTGCATCAATCATATGTTAGTCGATAATCTCAATCCTTTAGCTTTTTCAATGTGCACAATTGATAGATAGTGCTAATTAGTATTCTCAGAAATGGGTGATCTTGCCTTGGAAGAATTACTCCAATTTGTCATTTAAAACAATTATTCACAATGCAAGCATTATCTATTTTCATTGGAGGCATATACACATATTTCTGTTTGGGCTTACCGGGACGTACATGTATGAAGAGTAGGGATACACCGTACTCAAACGCAAGTTACCAAAAGGAGTAATTTTCCTACTGTGCTAGTTTCCCTTGAGTTTAATATCATACGAAGTGATTTGATAAAAAATACAAATTTCTATGGGAAAGGAAGAAAGCCTCAAGCATATTTAATTAACTGCTGGCTCCTCCATAGAATTTGAGACCATAGGATGTTAAGGTTCGAAGTTATCACTCGTTATTAGCTAGGTCATTCAATACCAAACTAGTTTATGTCAATTTAAGATGTAGAACTCTTCACATTAGAATGTCTGCTATAAGTATCTAATATGATTTATTTTTTTAAGGGGCGGGAGGATAATTAGTAAGCTTTAATGAATTTGAAAAACGATACTATAATAAACTGATTAGACAGCTACAAAGAGATTATCATACTATCTCCTTTGGGTTAAAAATAACAAGAAAGCACTGAAAAATATGAATCAAATCCTCCCAAATTGAACCATTAACTAAGGCCTTGTACCGTCAAACTAAACAGTTGGAGAAGCCATCAAGGTAGGGTCACTACATTGACAAACTGAAGGCTTGCCACCACCCTGAGGAAATATTTAACAACACACACCATCAATGGACTGCTCCACTATAAGAAACTCGCGGCGACTGACATCGTAGGTACCTCCTGCTATTGCTCAAGATATACTCGATTGTCTCAAGTACTGGTCGCCCATCACCAACAATCTTTAGATCTACATACAACACGAGCCTCCTGGGAAATAGAACCTATGGTTTGATTACCATTATGCTTCACACTTACTTTTTTGAATTTCTTAACAGATATAATTATGTTTAAAGTAAAGATACCAAAGAAGTAAGAATGAAAAGAAGACGTAAAATTGTTGAAAAAAATCAACAAATTTTTATAATTTATCTTACATTTCTTATGACAACTTTGTAAAAGTTTTATTTTTTGGAGGACGAAGTAGATATTGATTATTTCCAAGAATTGTGAATACTCAAAAGGAAAATCCTACGCAAAAAACAAGCCAAAAAAAATAAAAAGTCATGGACCGTGTTCGTTCAATTTTAAATTTCTAATTATTTCAAGCTCAAAAAAAAAAAAACTTTAAGACCGTGTTCGGCAATAGCGTTTTGTGTAGTATTTAGCGTTTTGATCAGGTCAATACGCTTATTAGTTAATTTTTAGTATTCGGTAAATTAATATTTTGACTAGCATTTCAAGTAACATTTAACGTTTTAAGCAGTGTTTTTGAAAAGCTAATAGTATTAACGTTTGACATTTAAAAATAGCATTTCATATTTTTTAGCCAAAAAATATCTCTTATAAATTTTATCTTTGAAAATTATCTATATCCTTTAATTTTGTATCAATTTATATTAATTAACTAGTATAATAGATAAATTTATCGAACATATTAGTTTCAACCGTTAATCTAAATAGCTATCTATTAATAGTTAAATTAGAATTACTATTTGTTATTTTAACTACTATTTATTATCTAAATTGTAATTTGCTATTTAAACAGTTAATTTTGTCGACGAGGGCCTAATTATTTCGCCGCTGTTTGGTTTCATCAGATGTGCTCGTAGAGGACGAAATCAGAAGACTCTTCATCTCTCTCTTCCTCCGCCCAGCCCTCTCTCTCTACCTCCTTCACTCGACCAAAAGTTCTTCATCAACCCTCATTCAACAGGTACGTCATTCCTCAGTTAATTCGCACAATTAGCCCTTCAATTTTCTGTCATCTTGGTCAAATCATAGCTGCATAACCTCAATTCACCTAATTTATCTACGCATCGCATGCCTCTCATTTGGTTATAGCAACATGTTGATGATTGGTATTTGTTCTTCATTCTGATTTCTAAAAAAATTTTTCATGTCTTGGTTTCTATTTACCCCTAAATTCAATCCTCACTTCGTTTGTCTGTTGAAACTGTTGTTTCGGTTTTTTTTTTTTTTAAAAAAAATTTGTTTTGAGCTTGAATGGGGGGAGAAACTATCTGAATGGTCGACCATATGTTGGTTAACGGCCTCAATCTTGTAGCTTGGTGAAGGGGATTGTTGATAAATGTCAGTTGGTGTGTCAATTATTGTTTCAGTTGTGCCAAGGTAGTCCTTCTATACCAAATGAATTGTCCATTTTGGATTTTGGGATGATTCCAAGATTGCCGAATGCTGATTAGTATTCCCATAATGAGTGCTCTTTCCTTGGCAGATTGTGTCCTTTGAAACTATTATCCACAAATGCGCGCTGGATACCTGCTTCCGTGATATGTCTGCACCATTCCTTTGGTTGGTATACAGCAGGCAAATGTATTTGCCCAAGACAATTTGTCAGAACAACTTTCTTATTGTGCGAGATTTATTTTGAATTTACATTGTACTAAGTTCTCCATAGGAGATGATGCGATATGGACTGTAAAGGGTAAATTTGCATAGGAAAGAAAGTCAGGCTATAACAGATTACATTGAGTGTTTGTGCCTCTATGGCATTTTGATACCATAGGATGTTACATTCGGAAGCTATCAATAGTTACCAGGCGATTCATCATCGAAGTCTCTAACCTCTATACATATGAACGGCACTCCAACATTTTGAAAAAGAGGGATTCCTTGCATAAGGTTTCTGTGAGTCGTGGTTTGTTAGCAAACCATTGGTATTTGATCATTTAACCATCTCAAATACTTGGTACAGGTGATACATGGCTTCTAAAATCCGTGCATTCTGGAACAGTCCGGTGGGCCCGAAAACAACTCACTTCTGGGGGCCTGTTGCCAACTGGGGATTTGTCATCGCTGTATGCTTATGTACTCGATCTGTTTAAGAGATTATGTGTTTCTGTCTACAGAAATCAGAATTAGTCATGCACATTTGTTTCTCATACTTCAAGACTTATTAATGTTTTTGTAATTGATGTTTGACAGGGGCTTGTGGACATGAAAAAACCTCCTGAAATGATATCTGGCAACATGACTGCAGGTTGGCATGGCTGGCTTTTTTGAGCTAAACCATTTTTAGGCATGGCTGTCGCAGTAAACTCATTCTGCATCGTTCTCAATGTTGCAGCAATGTGTATTTATTCTGCATTGTTTATGAGGTTTGCATGGATGGTACAGCCTCGCAACTATCTACTTCTTGCATGTCATGCTTCAAATGAGACTGTCCAACTGTACCAACTCTCGCGATGGGCAAGGGCTAATGGGTAAGTTTTCAATCATTGCACACTTAAATTTTCTAAGGTTTCAATTTTGGTACAATCTAAGGTTATGTGTAAACCTCCTCCCCCCAAAAAAGCTTTTTTTTTTCAGTTAGGTATAATGTATTTATATTTCTTCTTTTTGTTTTTTTGGGTGTCCTAGTGTTGGGAAGGGATGGGGAAGGTGGGGATGTTTCGGTTTGCTGGCCCTGTCTACAGCTCACGTCCAAAAGTGAATGCTATACTTTCTTATGTTAGAATTGAAGATATTGCTTTTTATATTTGTTCTACGATTGACAATATCATGTTTTAAAAGCCAGTTTGCAGGGAGCACCAAGTGCCCAAGACCATATGAGGCTTGTTGCTCCTGCCTGAAATGTCTGACGCTGATGTGAGAGGAAATGAGATGGGTTTGAGCTTTTAGAATAAGATCTAGTAGCTGGGCTGTACTGTCTTAACTAGGCTTGGGCTGGCGTTGACCATTTTTTATTTTCAAGCATACTAGTTGAGTTTTCTATAATTAGAACCTCACTCGCTCAACTAGTCAACTCTTTTGGGGGTAGGTGGATAAGCTAACCAAGATAACAAACTGGAATCTGGATTCTGGTTCCAACAGTAGAGCAGGTGGTCCATTCTGTTTTGTAACATTGTCTTATCGGGGGTTGGGGGTCATAATCTGATGTTAACCAACCAAATGCTTATAGGTAGGGAAGTGCCAATGATGGCATGCAGGTTGATATATTACTGGGGAACTTATATTTGTAATTTGTAAAGTGGTAAAATGGCTTAAGGTCCCCCTGAATACCGAAGAGGGACAGAATGTAAGGTATTGTATAATTAAAGGCATGAATTTTTAGATCGTGTTGTGACCCAGCGCCAGAAGTCCTATGTGTGAAATTGTCAAATTTGAAGAGTAACGAAGGATATTGGAGAACCTATAAAATTTCCGGGCAACTATATATTTAAGCTCTGTAACTTCAGATTTCAGTACAGCTGCAAGATTAGTTGTACAGCTGCAAGATTAGTCTGAGGTTGTATAGCTGTCTTCTCCACCCCTTTCCTGGGTTATTAGAGCTGAAAAGGTCAATGCGGCTTATTGTATGCACGGTTTTTTTTTTTTGGGGGGGGGGGGGGGGGGGGGAGGGGTCTTGAACCTCTGGGAGCTAATATATATATACTTGGACCATCCACTGTTGGTCAAGATCTCGTTGCCTGATATAGTTTACACTTTATACTGCTTCAGAAGCTTATGAGTTGTGTTAAGAATATACCCTATATCTTACATACTGGTTAGTGTGGCAATCATTTAGGTGCTCAACTAAATGTTCACACACATGTAATGCTTATATGTTTTATTTCTGACACGGACTTGAGAACTTTTGTTTTTGGTTCTTCCATCTTGAGTAATGTGTGGTTTTTGCCTTATTGCTAGGTATTTGTCACAAAAGAACGAGGAAAGTTCATCGAAGAAAGAGGGACAGGAAAGTTCATCGCACTGATTTAACTTGCCTCTCGCATCTTGTGCAGGCTCTATTGGCCTGTCGTGTTTGCCGCCTAAAGCACACTTGAGGAGATTGCTCTGTAAAATTTGCCATTTTATCTAACCTCTGATGGTGTTATATGTGTTTTGTGTCGTGCTTATGGCAACATACTTGCTTCTGAGTTCTATTCATGAAGAGTTACTAGTTTGCTGTTATTTTGCTGGTGCAATTCAGTAAATATTTGTTGGGGCCTGTTTGGCTGGCTCAAGATTTTATGAAGGTTTGGCTAGCTAATTTGCAGAGCTAGATGGTAAAACCTTCGCTTCAGATTAGGGGGATGAAGAGAAGGGACAATGGATGAAGAGACGAGAACAACGGCCATTGGCCCGTGCATCTTTTTGCTATCGGTATATGTAACTCGAATTCAGCCATAATGCCTGGCTTCCACTAATCCAGTTTGTGTATCTTGAATTCACCCATGCCTATGTTTTAGTCCATTGTCAAGCATCCATAAATTCCATTTTAATTAACATATGGCATTCCACTCTCTATATTGAACTGCTGTTTGATAATGGTATTTGAGGTATAGGTCCCAAAACAGAGATAGGGATGAAGAGGAAAAGCAAACATGGAAATTTCTGCTCAGAAAAATTAACCGTCGACTGTTTTTTTCTTTTTCCTTGGGCAATGCTAATAAATTTGCAAATTAATTCTCTAGAAAAGTGTTACAGACCAACAGGAGAACTCATATCAAAAGATTAGTCTATTAGGTGAGAGAGCCCATTTGGTTTATAAACCCCTCATCCGTTGCCTATACAACTGATGTAGACAAGTTCCATACCTTGCAATTGGTCCAATCCATAACACCCCCTCAAGGGCCAACGTCCTCATTGGTCATCACTCCGAGCTAGCTCTGATACCAATTGTTACAGACCAAACAAGAGAACTCATCCCAAAAGACTAGCCTATTAGGTGAGAGAGCTCATTTGGTCTATAAACCCCTCATCAGTTGCCCATACAATCAATGTGGGACAAGCCCCATACCTTGCGATTGGAAAATCTGAGACTGAGATTGTTGAAATATCAAGATGAGCGATCTCGGGCCTTGATTGTTACCAAAGTGTGCATCTCAAGTACTTAGGAAAACACCTTGTCATTGGGATAGACCCAAGCCCAACAATCACCAATTCAGGCAACCCCTCAATTCCCTCAACAACCGCCTCTCTACGGATATGGATGATGATGCTCCATTCTTAGGGTTTTCGGGAGAAAGTTCGAGGACTAGGGTTTGCGTTTATTAGGAGTTAGGGGTAATGACTAATATGGGGCTTATCTTGGATTCAGCCTCTCTACGGATATGGATGTCGGTAGAGGTAAGGCTACCTACATCTGCATCTCCCCATAACCCGCGAAAGCGGGACCCACACCGGGAGGGGGAGGTGGTGGTGGTGTTGACTAATATGGGGCTTGGTTTAGGAGGGTTTTACATGTGGAAAGTTTCAATGGTTCTGGCTTTCTTTTCAACTTATGATAAATACTTATTGTCAATATTCGGTATTCATCAACATTCATCAGCACTAATCAACATTCATTAGTAGTTCTCAACACTTAATTATATTTCATAGTTATAATTTCAGCATTGGTTAGCATTCGTGTGAAAAAGAATATTTCTTTTAATAATTGGCCATATGCTCGTAGTTGCCCCAGCAAAATTTCGAGTTTAGGTCAAATTCGAGTTGGATAAATTGGACAATATTAAAATTTAGACAAGAAATTTATGTCTGATATCCCCTTTTTTTTTTGCGTCAGACAAGGCTAAATTCGGGTCAAAATTGGATTTTGTCAATCAAAATATGAAAAATATTGCATCCGAATTTAAAACTCGAATGAAAAATTCATGAATGTACCTAATTTTTTTGGACGGGATAAATATAAGTATTCGGATCAGATACATTTTTCTCAGCACTAGTCTTCAACAAATGTGTGAACATGGGTCAAGGGAAATAGGTCCTGTATAGTTTGGTTTAGGGTTAAGATGACCATTGGATCTGTTCTTTTCGTTGGCAAATATGGGTTAAAAAATTGGTGAAGTTAGTTTTGAAATTGGTCGAAGTGGTTATTTCTTTTGTTTAAATGGGTTGAAATTTTTTTATTTGATAAGTAAAAGTTGGTTAAAATAGTAAGAAATGAGTTGAAGTGGGTTGAAGTAGATTAAAGTGAATATTTTTTTATTAAAATTAAAGAAGTAGATTGAAGTGAATTAAAATTAGTTGAAATCAATAAATTAAAATTTACCAAAGAAGAGATGAGGGCCTTAATTTGCCTTACCCATGTCCCATTAAGGCCCTGACATTGGTAGAAAAGATTGTTGTTATGGGGGCAACCATACATTAGGGCTCCAATAGGACAAAACCTGCTTTCCTACCATAGTGAGCTGGGCATCTTCATTTGACCAGAAAACATGATCCTTTTTTGTTTTTTTTTTTTTTGGGGGGTTGTTTGTCTGTTTTGTCGGCCATTGCGAAAAATAAATTTTTAAAAAAGCTCTTGCCATTTTGTAAATCAATTAGCACTAGTTGACCCACACCAAAGGGGCAAGGGGAGGATGTCCTTATTAAGTTGTAAATTGATCAAATGTGAGACCCTCTCAATTCTTCTTGGATCTCCATAACAAATTAAACCAGAGACTAGAAAAAAGAAGTTACAAATTACAATCCATATTTATTCATATATTTCTTTCTCCCCAAATCAAACAAGTAAAATCTTTTGGGACTTCTTTATTATTTATTATCACTCAAATAAATACAAGGACTGATAAGATTTAAACAAGAGATATTTTACTCAAAAAACATACTTGATATCGTAACTGAAAATCAACTTAGCCAAAAAGTTAATCTATACAAGTATTCTTTGTGTAATTATTTATTTGTTATGAAGCAATGTTTCTTTTCAATATGGTAAGAAATCTACTCTACTTAAAGGGCAGCCCGGTGCACAAACATCCTGCGTTCACCCCTTGGAGTGCGGCCCTTCCTCGGACCCTGCGTGAACGCGGCATATTTGTACATCGGGCTGCCCTTTAAGTAGAGTAGATTTCTTACCATATTGAAAAGAAATCTACTCTATTCAATTCTTATAAATAAACTAGTTGCCGACTAGGTTAAGTGGGGGAAAAGAGGGATGATTGAGTCTAACACCTTCACAATTCAGATATGATCGTGATTGAGGCACGTCTCATGTTTCCTGGAAAGAATTTTTAAATTTTCCAAAATCTATAACCAAATAAGAGAATAAACCTCTTACTTTTATGCCAATACAAGAAATTCTTCTAAGCATCCATATATACCAAGCAATCGGTGGTATTAATTCAGATTGCTGTAAATTAAAGATGAGTCATTCCCCTTAAAGAAGGAGAAATCTACAGCTGCAAGGACATGTATGTTTTAGTGTTTTACACTATCAACTTTGACGAGCATATATAGGGCCTGTTCTTTTCATGGGTAAATTGGGGTGGATAAAGAGTGAAGTGAGTTGAAGTAAGTTCAAGTTGATTTTTTTTTTTTTTAGGTGGATTGAAGTAGGTTGAAGTGGGTTGAAGGCCCTGTTCGGCAAAATTAGCTGTTTAGGTAGCGTATAGCGGTTCAGGTAGCGGATATCTGTTTAGATAGCGGATAGACTGGCGGTTGAAACTAATATGTTCGGTAAATTTAGCAGTTATGCTAGCTGATTCATGTAAATTGACATAAAAGGATATAGATAATTTTCAAAGATAAATTTTTTAAAGGATATTTTTTGGGTAAAAAATATGAAACGCTACTTTTAAATGTCAAACGTTAATACTATTAACTTTTCAAAAAGCCTGCTTAAAACGCTAAACGCTACTTGAAATGCTAGTCAAAATACTAGTTTACCGAACACTAAAAATTAACCAATTAGTATATTGACCTAGTCAAAACGCCAAACGCTACCCAAAATGCTGTTACCGAACACGGCCGAAGTTGGTATATTTTTTTTGTGGTGGGTTGAAGTGGGTTAAAATAATGAGAATGTAATTATGTGTGATAATTTATGAAGTTATTGCAATTTTTGGTGCATTTTTTCGCAGAATGGTAATTTCACAATTTTGTAACTATTTTTCTGGAAGTTGGAGGTCGGCACAACTTGTCAATTATTTTTGACGATTTGGAATACAAAATTTATTGATGACAACTTTTTATATACAGGCCTTTTTTTTTCAAGGGTAAATTTGAAAATACCAACCTCAACTTACTTCAACCCACTTCTACTATCAACTAAAGTTCAATTTATGACATTAAAAAAATTCAACCTACTTTAAACTACTTCAACCCACCTCAACTTACTTCAACCCAACTCACCTTTTTACCTACCCCAATTTACCCACGAAAATAACATGCATGTATTCGAAAAATTCAGATGTAACATAGGAAAATAGTATGATCGTAATTGTTACAAAATATATCAGCAATATAAATTTGTTATTAATTTTAAAATATAGGAGGTGTCACTGATACGCGCTTAAATGCTTTGCATCGTTTAATTTGTGCGATGCATTCTTGTAATCATTTTCATATCTCAATATCTTCATCTGTGTCTCACGTTGACAAATTGCAATTAGAAATTAATGATTCTCGAAGGTATGGATTTTGAACATGATAAGAAAATATCAAATTTCATAGTTGCTAACGGAATACTTTTTTTTTAATTTTTTTTGGTCCTGTTTTTTTCGTGGGTCAATTCTAAAATATCAACCTCAATCCACTTCAATATACTTTTATTATTTTAACCAAGTTCAATTTATCACGTAAAAAAAATTCAACCCACTTTAGTGCACTTCAACCCATCTCAATCTACTTCAACCTACCTTAACCCACTCCACCCTCTTACCCACCCCAATTTACTTATAAATTTTCACCATTTTCAAATCATACTCCTTTGCAAAAATAATTAAATCTCACATGACACTTTAAAAATTATTAAAATTATGAGAGGTTGGGTTGAAGTCGGTTGAAATGGGTTAAAATAGATTGAGGTATGTTAAAGTGGGTTGAAGTGAGTTGAAGTTGGTATTTTTTTGAAATGGGTTGAAGTTGATTGAAGTGGGTTGAAATAGGTTGAAAGGGTTGAAGTTGATAAATCCAAAAGGACTTAAGAAAAGAACATGGCCATAATCTCATACTTTATCTATCTTTATAGTCCTTTGACTATTGGTTGGTAAATTCTCCATAGATTCTTGTGTAAATGCAGTAATTTCCCAGAATTAATTTTTATTACTTGTTCTCTTTTCTCTTTTTTATTTTATTTTTTCAACAAAAAAAATCAATTAATTTACCATTTTCTTTTATGCTGTCTAAGCTTTTGCAACATCATCATGATGCATAAAGCATATAGAAAATTAAACATCGAAAAAAAAAAAGGAGAAAAATACCTAGCCAACATACTACACATGTGATATATCATATATACTATTAATTAGTAGCTTATTCAACTATATGGACAAACAGTTTCCACCCCCCCCCAAAAAAAAAAAACAAAAAAGAACAAAGAGAGAAACAGGAAAAAGAGGAAAAGAAGCTTATGTCACTGCGGCCAAATCAAATCTTTCTTTTTTGTCAATGAAATTCGGTAAGATATGAAACGCATTCTTGTCAAAAAGACTGCTTCCAATATAAAGCACAAATTATATTCCCCGACCTCCCCTTTTTTTTTTTTTGGGTTTTTCTGATAAGAAAATTGAATTTTAAAAGGTGCTAATTTATTGAGACAAATAATAGTGAAAGTTTGATCTAAACATTTCACATAGGTCGCATGTATACACAACTAAGTACAAAATATATATATTATATTTAAATTCTATTTAGACGATGATCTTGTGTACGTATGTCTTCCTTTGGCCACTCTAAAAATGAACTCCGAGTACCAACTCTGTATGATTTTATGGGATATTAGTATGGTGGTCTAGTGATGAGAACTTTTTTAGTGATAGGACATTATTTTATATTAGATCTTGTGTCTCGTATCATCTGTGCAAAAATTCAAGGATAAAAATCAAAAAAAGAAAAAATGTAAAAAAAAGCATGTATTTGTATCAATAATTATAGTACATATACAAAAGAAATAATATTATATTTTTGACACGACACTAATATAAGATATATACAAAAATCAACATAATGTATCAAAATTTAAATCTTTTATCAGTTAAACTAATTTATATGTGCTAAAACTTAAAAAAAAAAAGGAAACAATTGTTTAAACATGACACATAGACAAATGATCTTACCTTTGCTTGTATGATTTCTTAAAATATGCCTTTGCTCATGTCACAATCATACAACAAATCATTCATTTGCATGATTTGGTTTTGCATACAATATAATATATACTAACATGGATATGCATAATAATAATTGTGAAATCATGCAAGAATTGAAGGTGCCTATTACATTACCCATGAAAAATATTACCTGATGGACACAACTTATTGAAAGATGTGTATGGAGGGGGACAAAAGAAAGGTCCAAAAACAACCAAATAATAATAATAATAATAATAATAATAATAATAAATTTAAAAGGGGAAAACAAATACAAAAGTATTGTCCTCCACACCTCTAGCTCTTATCTGCCATTTACTGTATACACAGATAAAGCTTCAGATTCCATTCTTATCTGCCATTTCTAGCTTTTTGAATACCCACCACCAGGCATCTTAATACATTTTTCACCTATTTCTGAATTATTCACTCTGATCAGGATTAATAATCATCATTAATTAATCAAGAAGTTATCATCTGAATAATGCTCCCAGAATTGAAACCCAATAACGAAGTTTTTTTTTTTTTTTAAGTCTTAGATCCTCCATTTTACTAGAGTGAAGTTACTATTTGCTCAATAAGAAGTAGAACTCTCACATCATATATTCTTTCTATTCACATGACTTGAACCCGTGACCTTACTTGAGGAGAACCAACCTGTGTTGGTAAGAACAAAGCTCTAAATTAAAGAAAATTCGCACCACTTAAGGGTCAAGTGTTAAGTCAAGAAATTTAACACCAATTCTTGTTTACATATATAAATCTTTAGGTTAGAATTCAATTATGTGCATGCAAAGCTGGGGTGATTTCAAAGGAAAAAAACGGGGGAAACCCTAAAAGAAAGAGAACATGGAGAGGTAAAAATTACAAGAAAGATTATCAACAACTAGATATTTATCACTGTATGCACTGTCTTAACATTGATTACAAAGACTCGTTAAAAAAAAAAAAAAAAAAATTCATTCACCACAATAATAAACAAATAAAAAAGAATGGAAACTGAATAAGAACTAAATGATCAATTATTAATAAATGAGTGCAAAATAAATTAAAGAGGTAGCAAGGATTGAATGTGTTTGTCTAAAATGGTAATTGTATACATATTCACTACAAAACAATACCATGCATAGTCCATAGATATAGATGAGTCCATACATAATACTTATAGTATCTTTGCTATACACCTTTTTATAGGCTCAAATTAAGAAGAACCAAAAACTGACTGAAAGATAGATGAAAAAACAATGAGGGTGCTGATTAGCCTTAACTTTAATCTCTAACACCATGAACAATAAGCTCAATGTCATCAAGCTAATTTATGCACCATAATTAGGATGATGATGATCACCAAAAAACCAAAAGCAAAAATCACAAACCCTTTTGATCACGAAGTATTTAGACTAGATTGATCTCGATGAAGCTCAGATTCGATCATTCACCGGTTTGATATTGGGTTCGGCCCGCTTGGTACTTCATGCTCATCTCCCTCAAACTGATGATCTTTAGATGGCAAGGTTTTCCCATGAAGGGCGTGATCTTTAGGTCGAATACTTGAAGTTGATGTAGCGGAGAAGGAAGAAGTTGCAGCTGATGATGCTGCTGTTAGGGTTTGAGCGAATGGCTCTGATACCATGTTGGAATGTCTTATCTGATCTGCAGGGTGAGCGAGGAGGAGGAAGACGAACAAGAGTGAGATAAGGAGAAAAAAAGGGTGAGATTGTGTGGAGTTTTGGCTAGGTGATGATGAAGAAGATGATGGTGGTGTTTTGGTTTCAGCCATGCAATTTGAAGATAAAAACCCAGTACACCCCCCAATAGCCCACAGGGGATCAATATCCATGAACTAATTGGAGCTCTCCAAGGCTAAGAAAAGAGGAGAGAGAAAGCTGGTGATGCAACAAAGAGGAAGCAAAATGAAGAAAGAAGAAAAGAGAGGGAAGAGAAAGCAAGAAGTGAGAAGAAGGTTCAACTAAAGTAGGTAATGTTGGAAAGGAGGTTTTGAAATTAGATGCACATTTTTTGCTCAAAGGCACTAAATTAAAGATCCATGTTAACAAGGGTTTGTATGAAAATAAATTGATCAAATGGTCATTGGACTGACAACTAAATTACTAGAGTGCCCCTCCTTTGCTTTGATCATGAGACATGAAAGTTAACACTAAAGGTTTCACTGCTATGAAGAAATTGATATTAGTTTTCTTATTGCTTTTTTTTTTTCTTTTCATAGTTAAAAATAATGAACACCATATAAAAAACAAGGGTGAATCCATTAGAGTACACAAAAATGGTGAATCAAGCTAGTTGACGAGCACTTAGATTATTGGAACAAAATTCAGAAAGCACAGTTCAAAAAAAAAAAAAAAAAAGGCTAAAGATGGTTTGCACTTAAGCTCGACATTTGTACAAGTTGAGTTGATTCTTCAACTACATAGGTTAAGAGGATCATTTAAACGATCGTTCACAGATTATTAAAACGGACAAAAAATATTAAAACAAATAGAGAAAATGATAATGAACTAGCTTAATATAATTCGATCTACCAATCAATTAAGCTAGAAATAACCAATGCTTTCCCAGTTCTATATATCATATTTGATTAACCTGTCGCTCTCGCTCAACCTTATGCTATAACACATTTCAGATACATATGTTTTCCATATCAAGTACTCGATTTCATTTTGGTATATTGTTCTTTTCTCAATAGTTGGGTTTGAACCGTATTATGCATGTTACACTTTTGCCATCGCTTAGAAGTAGGAAGTGGTGAAAATTTAAGTAATTATATTTACTTAAACTTAACCAAATTTAAGAAGAGAAAATGGGGGGTCAAATTCTCCTACAAGCCTAGCAAAAATTTCTTAATCAAGGTTATTTTAGTCACAAGAGAAAAGCTCCTATGGGACAAAGTGGTTAAATTAAAAGAAAAAGGCACCTAAAAAGGTAAAGAGAAAATAGCACAAGAGAAAAGAGTGGTGGCCAAGGTAGTGCCCTATTTTTTTTTTCTTTTTCTTCTGTCTTTTAGTTTTTATTTTGCAGCTTTTTTTAATTTGCGCGGTTTCCAAAGAAATACTACTGATAAATGTTTCTTTTTCAGTGAGTTTGACTTGAAGAGACCCAATGCAACCCAACCAAAGAAGAAATTTGTAGGAATGGCTTTGGCTTTGGCTTTGGCTTTCCCTTTTCTTTATAAGGAATCATCCCTTTTTCTCTCCTCAGTCCCACCCAGATGGATTGCCAGATTTTCCTTTTCCTAAGAGGGTTTTTTTTTGGGGGGGGGGGGGGGTGTGGTCAAACATAAGACAATGGATATTTAAGATATGTATTTATAATGTTAGCAATTATATATCAATACTTTATGATTTTGAGTGCTTATTATATGTGGCAATTATCAAATGCATGGTATATCTCCGTGTTTTTTTATGGTCAGATTACTGGTACTTTAAACTAAGTCGATTACTAGAAGCTCTTATGCTTAAAGTTGATTTCTTTAATTTAATTGAGTCTAATTATTAATTTCTTGGTTGAGATTAAAAAATTAATTTTTACAGTTGGTCAATAATATTTGCAAACTCCATGACCATATCATTTGAAAATTAAATGTTTTTGAATTCTTTTAAAAGTTTTTGATCTAGAATAAAATTTAAACATGCATACAGATTAACGTAACTTATGAAGAACAATGAGCCCATATTAATACGGAGAGTCGATAAATGTGAATTTCTCAACCTATCATTTATATTTTGGCAAAATGATGAAATTATAGAAATATTGCCAAAAGTCAGTGTTCAAGAAAGGATAACTCCAACCTCATGTTATATCATGGATCCTAGAGGGTTAATCTATTTTCAAGGCAATGATAAAAACACAGATGTTGGATAGAAGACAAAATTTATACTATTTGTTAAATTTTTGCTTTTTAGATTACATATATAAGCAATCACTTGTTGACATTTAATTACTGATAAGATTGATACCAATAGATCCCCCCCCCAAAAAAAAATTGTGGACTGTTTAGTCATATGTCTCTTGGAGTATGAAAGTGGTTATTGTCTTACATTGATAAAATAATAAAATATAAAAGTGAATGTTGTCCCACATTGATAAAATTAAAGTGTTTGAGTACGTATATAAACTCGTATTTACTTTATTTATTGTCAATTGATTTTTGGTTAAAATCTCATTTGAATTTATGTGCATGACTCTGCTTTATTTATAGCCCAATTAATATAAAATAAAATTTAACAATGCCCATCAAACTAAAATTAAAAGAGAACTAAAACTATGCATACAAATATAAATAGATGAGATGAGAGAAATATAACTATGTAAGGCATCAAATTTGACGTTTTGCCCCCTAATTAAAACCTACGTGAGAAAAAACAAAAATGTCCCATCCTTTTTTTTAAAAAAAATTGTAAGTGGGGAATTTTGAATACATAGCTAGGTTGGGGCGTGTGGGGTCTTAAGAAAGAAAAATGGTAACAAAATTAAGCAAGGCATCGTATTCCTTGTGCAAATTGTAAACAAAATGCTTCTATTCCTTTCCCATTTATTTATTTAATTAAGTTGTGCCTATAATTGGGAAAAGGTAATTTCTTATATGCTTCCAAGAGCACATATTCTCATTGTCTATATGTATATATTTTTTACATATATATTTATTATGTATTATTTTTTAATATATATTTATTGATGTAACTCTTAAAAATATGTGCTCTCACGAATATAATATGCATATTATTGTAAAAAATGAAAAGTTATTGCAAAGAAAAAGGCGGCCAATGGTTAGGGAAAATGCATTGAACCCCCCCCCCCCCTCTCTCTCAATGCACCACCTCCACCCCTATGGTAGTTTATATCCAAGATAATGTGGAGATTGAACGTTAAGGGTATTATGGGTATTTTCTTTCATGATGAATTGCTGATTTGATTTAATTTCTTTGAGCTAGCTAGGTAGCTCGCATGGGGTCTACTTCCAATGAGTGGTTCATGATCAAGCTCTTACAATGTATAATAGATGCTGAAATCAAAGTTGCTTATACATGCATAGATGATTGACTTGATGTAATGCTCATTAGTTACTACTAGATACTTGGTTTAAAATCGATTATTGAATATATTTGTCAAAAATTTATATCATATTATACTTTTAGCAGAATATTTTACTAGTAGTCATATATCTATATCTATATATATATATATATATATATATATATATATATATATATATATATATATATATATTAAAAAAATACATAACAAATACACTTAAGGAAAAAAAATTTATATGATATGTGAGGATATGTACTCTTGAAAGTACATAAAATATTGCATTTATAACGTAAACAATCCTTGTTTCATATTATAATAATTCAAAATTAAGATTTGTGGAATTTACACTTGGCATCTCTCATCAATAAGGAGTAATTTGATATAATGTCAAATAATTCAATAATGTACTGCAAAATTTAAATTGATAGATGATGACTTATATATAAAAAGGTCGCAAATTAATTATTTCCATGCATTAGCGAATCTCGAAGCTCTCGAGATCAAGACAATAAGAAATTTTATTCCATGAGTAAGTGCTCAATAGTCAAGACTGATCAGAGATATCAATCACAGAAAGATCAAAGAGAGAAAGATTCCCAGTTAAGAACTAGTTCTCAAAACTAGTTTTCAAAAGACAGATAGGAGAGAGGGGCTAAAAGCGAAAAAGTTGGATTCGTCTTATTTTTTCTTCTATATCCAATGAGTCTTATCTGAAACCGTCTCATATGCGCTACGGTATGTTATTAGGGGAAAAAAAAATTTATAGTAATTTTTAATGGTAATTAGGATAACTAATAGTTTATTTAAGCGTGGTTGTAATAAAAATCATTGTTAGATAAACTATTAGATAGTCACCCTTTAATTAAAAAAGTTATTCCAAAATATATAATCAGTCACCACAAAACTTGAAACAAGTCACATCTAATAGAATCCGTCTTATAATAACTTTTATGTGAGACTGTTTCATCCAAGAATTTGTTTACTTCTTCTTCTTCCTTCTCCTCCTCCTCTTGTTGTTGTTGTTGTTATTATTATTGTTATTATTATTATTATTATTATTATTATTATTATTATTATTATTTTGTGAGCATTACAACGAATCACAAATGAGGCTACATAAGAGAAAAAGAAAAAGGCATCAGGCGGCTAGCTAATCCAAATTATTTTTCACCTTGTTCATTCTGTTATTCTGATTAGGTGCGCTTTGTCACTAGTCATCTTTCTTTTCTTCTTCTTCTTCTTTTTTTTTGGTTGGGGGGGGGGGGGAAGGACTTCTTTTGCTTTGGATGTACATAAGGCATAATTATACTCATTTTTCATTAATAATGAAAATACATTCAGTCTCTTCTCCTTCATTACTTCTCTCTCTAAAAATGGTTCTCATTTTCAGAAATTATCATCATCATCATCATCATCATCATCATCATCATTATTATTATTATTATTATTATTATTATTATTATTATTATTATAAAATCAAGTATCTAAAACATTATATTTTATGGTACACATAATTTAACCAGGTAGTCAGGTACTTATAGTTACTTGTTAATATATACACCGTCACTTTTGTTTTTTTCCCTTTTATATCACAGTAAGAATTTGAGACGTATAATAATATTTTCCCAGACAAAAATTATTCCCCTCATATGAAAAATCAATTTTCAGATAAAACACTAATATTCATCACCAATCAACGTAGCAATATTTTGCAAAATATTTCATCACAATGAGTCACGTTTGATATGATATTCTTTAATTGAGGTTGTTTGTCAACAAGTGGGAGCAACCCTTGAAAACTACATCATATCAAGAAGACAACAAAGAGAGAAATAGGATGTGTTCGGTTAACTTAGCTGTTTTAATTATGATTAGTTGTTTTACTAGCTGTAACCGGTTTTACTAGCTGCTAGCGGTTTTATTAACGATTAGCTAGGACCCACTAGTGGTTAGTAGTTAGTTATACAATTAGCGATTAGAAATAAATGCATTAACATTTTGACAACTACAAACTACTAACTTCTACTTCAAACTCTATTACCGAACATAGCATAACCACGCCCTAAAAAATAAAATGCGTGTAATGGTAGTTGTTGTTATTAAGTAGGCGTTAATTATTGTGATAAATATTGCAAGTTATTAAGAAGTCAATAAGAGGGGACATTACCAGCACTGTAATTACATCGTTATACAATTGATTATTATGTCAATTGGTAAAACTCCCCCTTTTTGCCCCCAAAGGACTTGGAATAGTATTGCCCCATGTATGTTGGGTAGTGGTGTTAGGTGAAAATTCCAATAATTATAATTAATAATTGGAGTATGACAATGATCACCTAATCAAATCTGACGACCCAGATTGTTTAGTTTATTTTTACTTTTACTTTTTTTCCCTATTATATTCTTTCTGCCAATTGACATCCTCATAGTTGTTTTAACAGAACTTTCCTACATATAATTTTTATGGGGAGCATCCCTCAAAATCCGACCTTAGCTCAGTTGGTAGAGCGGAGGACTGTAGTGGGTTTCCTCGACAGGTATCCTTAGGTCGCTGGTTCGAATCCGGCAGGTCGGATTTTTGTTTTTTTCCTTGCTTTCGCACCGCTATTTGCTCTCTGTCTATCTATCTCACTCATGGTTCCCAAGTTTCTGTTTGTAGTGATAAAAATTTAAAACAAATTTAACTTTTTTAAATTTCCAATTCTCGGATTTTCCCCTTTTTTGGCAATAACAACAAAACTCATCTGTTTACACACCCTTTAACCCCTCAACCCTTTTTCCTTCGTTAGATGTTATAAACTTTAATACCGTAAAATTTTACAGTCCTATAAACTTGAAATTTTTTTAAAAGGATTGGAAGACTATATTATATATCTAAGACACAAATTCAGCAGTGATCTTAAGACAATGTTATAATGTGTTAAAAAATCAAATTAAATATTAAAATTATCTATGTGAACATTGGTAAGTCTTCTTTAATTTTCTTAATTATTAATAGACTTGACATAATTGATAATTATTATAATTAATTAAGATTCTTATTGTATCAGTTCACATAACCTTACTGGTGTATATATATATATATTGTTCTTCTTTATAAAACATAAAACTTAAGCGGCTTTACAACACATGCACATGCAAATTAGCAACTGAGAAAGCTAAGAAGAATTTGCTCAATCAATTCGAAGAAGGCTAAACGTGACAGAGAACAGGTAAAAAGACACATATGTAATTGACACCGCGGTATGTGATGTCTTTAGACATTGAGAGCCATGATTAATTTCCATGCCTTTGATTTTTTATTTTTTAAAAAACATCCTGTCAAATCTAAGGACTAGTAACATGTATATTCTTTTTCATTTTGCATTCATCCATAAATTTCATTTCAATTTCTCATGCGAGTCCTCAAATTTCCCCAAAAGTGAAAAAAATTTTTTTTAAAAAAAAATCATATCATATCCAAAAATTCCACTCATTGTTTCTTTCCCTACAATTATAATATAGTTTTGGGTCCATAGACCCGAGACCGGCAATCCAAAATAACACTAATTTTATTTATTTATTTATTCCTAAAATGCTTTTATTTTGTTTCCAAAATCCCTTTATTTTATTAAACCATTTGTCTCAAAAAGAATAACCCAGGCCACTATTATATCTCCTAATTAAGAATATAACCCCGAAACTATAATATAAGCATTTTAAACGGTCTGTTTCTAATTTTACCATAAGTTTGTATAATAAATATTGGCCCATCTTACATCAGTTTTGTTGAACTTGTTATTGGCGTTCTCTCTTTCCTTTGCATGTAAGTGCCCACTTTGTTTTTCACTGCTTATGTGAGAACTTAAGTTTCGATTATGAAAGCTAAACCTACCGAGGTTTATAGAATTTACCTTCAATTAGGTACATTAAATATCTAATTGAGTTTCGATAAATAAAAAGTATCTAATTAAGTTAGCTTAATTAAACACGTCACTCTTCCAGATTCCCAACCCTTGTAATGAAAAGGAAGAAATATGCTCCTACTGCTCAAACATGCTCCAATGTACTCCAACTTGCTCTAACATACTCCAATCAGCTAATTATTTCTCTAAAATGCTAAAAAGGAATAGAACCTAAATAAGCCATAGTCCCCCCCCCCCCAAAAAAAAGGCTAGCTGTGAAGCTCCTATGATCGAGTCACACATAAAAGTAAAATATGTTATAACTCAACTAAAATTTCAACCCAAAATCAATTAATAATAGATATGATTATATGAAGTACGCCATTTAAACCAAAAACTAGTATATTTCTCTATTTATTTATTGACGTCACATGTTTCAAGGATTTCTTTACTGGCTAGGGCACACGGAAGAATAATGATTGTCTGGAAATATCATGCCATGCAGTTCTTTTCATATCCTAAAGTAGCTAAGATAAATACGCTTGCAAAATTTTAAAATTAATATATTAGTCTTTTTTCCCCCCGCTTTTTCACACTCATTTTTCAGTTGCTTTTTCATAATCAGTGCATCTTTTTTTGTTCAAAGTAAAAGGTAAGCTCATTCCAATCAATTTGCCTCATATCATGCAATTCTTGATGAAAGTTAATTATGTAGGGTATCTTTATATAGTTTTACAGAACCTGTAGTTACGTTTGACATATGGTACTCAAAATGGGTAATGTATGGGCATTCTTATAATCTTTTTATTATCAACTTATAGTTTAGTATATGGCACTCTAGTGTCCCATGTGAAAGTTTTCGTAAAGAAAAAGATTGTGCACTGAGGGCCTGTTTTTTTTGTGGGTAAATTCTAACATACCAACTTTAACGCACTTCAACCCACGTCAATCCACTTCTACTATTTTAACCAAGTTCAATTTATCACATAAAAAAATTCAACCCACTTCAATCTACTTCAGCCCATTTCATCCTTTTATCCACCTCAATTTACCCACGAAAAGAACAGGTCGTAAAATTTAACAAGGCTGCTATATTTATAAAGTAATTGATAACCAGGGAACATAACCATCTATAAATGAACTCGTTAAAATCTAAATAAGAAATTATGTAAAGATTAGAAACTAAAAACAAGAAATTTGAGGATGCTATTGACTGGCTAATCACTATTGCACAAGCATGTGGACACATCCCTTTTAAAGGTTTCCATATGAAGGGAATTTAACAGTTACATATGGCCCTGTTTTTTTTATTGGTAAATTTCAATTTATTAACTTTAATCCACTTCAACAACTTTAATATAAATAACTCACTTTAACCAACTTCAATCAACTTCAGTCTATTTCACCCAAAAAAAAATAAATACACACTTCAACCCATTCAATCAACTTCTCCCCATCTCAACCAACTTCACCTATTTTTCAACCCATATTTTCCAATGAAAAAAAAAAAAAGCACTTACATATGATTTAATGATGTATGACTTGCATCATATATATTACCATCTTTTTATTTTTTCCCCTCTGCCATGCACCTTCATGAATTCTGTTATAATATTTCTCCATCAAGATTCCTTGTCAACATCAAATCACAACAACTTTGATTTAGTAGCCTGATCTTGTTAGTAAAGATGCCAAGCTGGTGTTGCTTTCAGCTAGCAACATTGCACTATAAAGGGGTATAAAAGCAGCCATGCAAAAATTGTGCATGGGCCACACTGATGACTGAGGTCCAATTTTAGAATTTATATAGTTATATGGCGTCCAGTTGAAGGTAATATAATTATTGTGCAATAAAATCAATAATTTAATGTACTGAATTATCAGTGTAATGGAATGGAATAATAATTACATTACAATTTTTGGTACAAAGTTTTTGCAATTGCAATGGAATAAATTCATTTACAAACAATATTTCATTATAAACGCAGCGTAAAGTACTTGCAATTCAATTCATTTTTATTTTGCCTACATTAATTATCTTTAGCTTTGTTGATAATTATCATCTAATATCTTATCATTTTGATTATGATACTTCACATGAGACTTAGTTCACTCTATTTTCTCTAAATTATAATAATGTAATATTGTTCAAAATTTAGCAAATATAGATTGAGAGAAGATGATGATGATGATGATGATGTGTGAGAGAGAGAGAGAGAGAGAGAGAGAGAACGGGGGAGAGAAATGATATCTGAAAAGTACAAAAATGCAGTTATAATAATATGATCATAGTTTTGAGTTAAGCTTTGTTTAATATGGAGAGGACAAAGAGGGGTGACGAGGCTTCAAACATTTATAAACGTGGTGGTTTAGTACTTAAAGATGGGAAAAAGAGGAGAGACAATGAAGAGAGAACAGAGAAAGTCCCCAAATATAATAGCTTATGGTTGGATATATTTTAATTTAAAGATATACAATCACAATAATTTAGAAAAAGCCAAACAATTGTATTTGCATAAATTGAGATAAATATGATTACAATACAATCTTGATTACATTGCTTAATGGTAACCAACATAGTAATGGAATCATCATACCATTTTGATTGCATTGTCACTTTGATTCCACCGAACCAAACGAGCCATTAATATCCAAATTAACATAGGCTAGTTTAAGCTATTTGAAACTTATTCCTGTAAGTAAAGTCTCATATTTGAGTTTTATGGGGAAAAAAATATATATATGTGATGGAAAAAACACACTTCTTTATAGGACAATAATAGCACAACTCTGTTAAAGTAGAGAGCAAATACCCAAAAAAAAAAAAAAAAAAAACCTAACATCCAACAATTAGCATCTATGTAATTCAGAGAAAATATATGGTGGGAGAATTATATTCCTTATTAGACCAACATAGCTCGACTCTAGTAGAATGGAGGATCTAAAACCCGTCAAATTAATCATGCACAACAAAGTATATATATTTGATTATAAACTCGTCCTTCTTTAATTTGGCTTTGTTACCCTTTGTGTTTTCGTGTGTCTTTTATTTTACTGTATTTATCTTATCTAGTTGTTGCAAAATTGGGACTAATGTACGTTTAGGCTAATTCATTCACTTAAAAAATAGATTGGGAGTAAAGCAGAGGAAACATAATCAAATTATCTTTCATTTATTGATGAAAGAAAATCAAAAAATCAAGTGATATGTGACCTTAAAATTGTCAGAATTCGTATGTTTTACTGCGAATAATAATGCGTAATTTCGGACCAATTGTATTTTTCACATTTAGCAGGTAGGGTTATCTTGTCAATTTGACCCCGCCAATGTTAATTCCTTTCTGCCACAACTAGGACAGGTTACGTCATTAATTTCAATTATTGTTTGATTGTGTTTCATTAATGTAATTACTAGTCAATGCTATCAGCGGCAATAAGCCAAAAGGCAAAACCTTGACGACTAAACGTTATCTTTTTGCGTCAAAAGTTAGCATGATAATCAAGTAAACTAGAACTTTCCTTCATGCAATGCACCGGTCGAGATTAACAACATGTCAATGTTTAAAATTATAACTAATTCATTAATAATATTATTTTATTAATTAAATAATTTTTATATGTATTGAATTTTTTGCTTTAGATATGTGCTATTTTTAAATATGGAAGTAAATGTTTATTAATGATATTTCTAAGTAATTAATCCAGAAGAAATAAAAGGTCTTGTGGAGTATATAAAGAGGAAAAAAAAAAGAATTATATGCATGGTAAAACACACAAAATGAGTTCCAATAGTAATAACCAACTAATAAAAATATGATATTTGACAAAAATATGTAGTTATATATAGATAGATGGCAATCATGAATGCCCTTTCCCAGGATAAAGCCTCGAGCTTGTTTCATACTGAACCTAACCTCATCCTAATGCTATGTGTGTGTGTGTGTTTTTTTTTTTTTTTTTTTTTTTTTTTTTTTGGGGGTCCGGGTGTGCATGTGTACAGGTGTGTTGTCAAATTGTCAATGAATTCAACTTTAAGAGTTTTTCTACACATAATTCGCATCCAGTAAAGCGATGCCCAAAGTTCATCCTCTAAGTTAGTAATTAACAAGGTTAAAGATGGTAGTCTCACCTCTAATTATAGAAACGTTATTTCAAAAAATATCCGCATACAAAATTTTTTGATTGTCTTTGGCCTTATTTAGCAAATATTTGTTAGCTGTTAGCGGTTCGTTGTTTATATTAACTGTTAGCCTGTTTGAGTTAGCTATTTGTATTAACTGTTTATCGAAAAACTTAAAAAAAAAAAAGGGCACCCTGGTGTACAAGCATCCCGCTTTCGCGCAGGGTCCGAGGAAGGGCCGCACCCTAAGGGTTGAATTGTAGGCAGCCTAACCTGATTTTGTTAGTGGCTGATTCAACGGCTCGAACCCATGACCTTTTGATCACACGGAGACAACCTTACCATTACTCCAAGGCTCCCCTTATTGTTTGTTGAAAAACTGTTTAGTAAAATTAGTTGTTTCTGATAAAGTTGTGAGACAAAAAGCTAATTATTCAAAACTCTTTTCTACAAGCTCATGGAATTAGCTTTTTCAAATTAGCTTTTTCGACCCAATCACCAAACACCCAAATTAGCTTTTTTATTTAGTTAAACAAATAATCTTGGTCAAAAATCCTCTTTTTGGACAAAAAATTCTTCCAAAAGTTGTTTGTCAAACACCCTTTTGTACTCCACTCCAACCAAATATATATATATATATATATATATATATATATATATAAAAAAGGTTTCTTGCGCTATAAACTTATCACCAATGTCTAATTTGAAAAAAAGGATATTATCATAAAGTGAATTTAACTGTTGGAAAGTGGGCATAAACTTACCTAAAAAGAAGCCTTTTAAGAGGATAAGACTTGCGCGTATCACAGAAGCAAGCATTTGTTTCCTGGCTAGCTTAAGAAAAATAAATTTGACTATCGCCCTAACTTTCTCACTAACATTTGATCCTCTATATTTGATAGATGATTAATAAAAAAGGTGCAAAAGTAAGCTAAGATAGCTTTGCTTAAAGTGAAAACTGCGAATTGAAAAATAGAACACTCTAAAATATTTCCATAGTATAAGAAGTTTCTGACAATGAGAGATAAGATATTTATTTGTGCAAAAGACAGCAGGGAGCAACAATTAATCTTCTAAAATGTACTTCTAATCTTTTTGTTAATTGATCTTTCAAAATTGTCATTATCAAGCCAGCAAAAGTAAATTTTCTCTGGCTTGCAAATTGCATTCTCATTGATTTGATATTCATATTATTTGGATTGGAATTGGAATGAAGATTGCTTTCACAATATAATGTATGCGTGTTTGTTTTTTTTTTTAAAATTATTTTAGATACTAATAAGGCAAGAAGGTTGATATAGACGGAGTTTAAACCTAAATATTTGACAACAATTTACATATATAATATTATTTGCAAGAAAGTTTTACAAATATACCTTGTAATTGCCAACACAGGTTGGTTCAACTGTTCAAGTGGTTTGATATTTATTTTCCTTAAGCAAGATTTAAGGTTCGAGTCTTGTGGATGGAGAAAATCTGTGACGGGAGAGCTTTATCCTTTATTCAGTCAATAGTAACTCGAGTACAGTAAAATAAAGAATCCAAGACCAAAAATATACCTTGTAATTCGTAAGACGTAGCATGCATTAAGCAAAGTAGTCAGTGAGTCAATCTTGATTCGAATACTCTCGCCCTTGGAGCAGGCCACAACATGAGGGGGGTTTGGTGGCGTTGGGCTGGGCCGGTGGTACCCAGCAACCCAATGCCCCAAGTAGAGTAAATTTAACACGAACTCGGTGCTAACAAATTTCTTGACTGTTTTAGATGATAGTTGTTGGCTCTTAGGATGTTTGGATTGGTATACCTACTCAAAACATTTGAAGAGGTTAGCGAATTGAGTTAACCAACTAATAAAAAAAAGAAACTGGTTCTCTACCAGAAAAAGAGCACAAAACAAGAGATATACAGGACTGAACAAAGCATAGGAAGCTAACTTAGAAGTTAGAACCAGCCTTTCAGAAACAGTACTCAAGTAACTCAACTCTCTGAACTCTACCCCAGACAATTGCTTACATCCCACTGAAAAATTTGAGTGGACATTGTAGTTTTACTCCTGCCAAATTGTACTCGATCTTTCTCAGGCAAAGCACAAGAAGAATCACCATGCAAAGAATCAATCGCCTTCATTTTCTTTCGAAAGGGGTGTGCGGTCCAAGTGGATTTGCTTCGGACTAGCAAAGCAAGGTGATGTTGCTTCCAGCAAAACAACCAAATGCCATAGTTCATGCTGAGTGAAAGGCAACAAAGTACAAATCCTGGTACCACAAAAGCAGCACATATCAGCAGAAACTTCACCAGAGAGAGTGAGGTAAAGCAAGACAAGATAAGCCACACATTACCCATACTCTCTGTAAAAATTTGCATCAAGAATCAGGATGAATTGGCGGCGCATTGTGTATCACATCAAATTTCGTCACATTCTTCCATCATCACTGGTGTTCTATAGCATCGTTCCTCCTCATGACCACGTAACTGAACATCGGGCGCCTCCTCAATATCCTCTTCAGGCTAATGGACGTTTAGGAGAAGGGGGTGAGGGGAGAGGAGAAACATTAGACCTGATAAAACTAGCCCATGCTTGATTATTTAACGTGACAACCTAAAGCTAAGATATGGTGATTCGATCCTAACTTGAACCTAAATATATATACAGACTGAGCTGAGCCCAAAATTTGACTCATGAACATCGATTGCATTTTGTAGACAGTCTTGCAACAATAATTCCGACACAATGCACTTCCAGGTCAAATATTGGCAAGTACCTGCCATAGTCTTAACAGACATCAGTGAAGATAGTTGATGACCATAACCAAGCAGAAAAGCTTGCCTGCCCACGCGCCGCATGCAAGGTACCTAGTCAACATCATACCTTTCAGAAGACAATAAAACATGATCTAACAGAATCCGTCCCACAACGATGAATACAAGAGAATCGTCCAAATGGTTATTTTATATTCATGTTTCATGTATGTTTTTCTTAATCTCTGGAATGCATAGAGTCCAAAGAAACTGATGCGACCGGAAAAGGACCAAATAAAATGTATCACTGAACTGTCATATGCTAACGCCTCCGAAGAGATAATCCCCTATTCCCCTTTACATCACGCATGAAGGGAACCACTCAGCATGAATCTTGCTAAGGTAGGGTTTTGGGACATCCAAAAATGTACCCAACCTTAATGCCACAGACAGTGTAGAAGAGGCAAGTCTGAAAGGCTGTGATTGTAATGTGTCATTATGTCTCACCTCCCAGAACTGCGCCATCAAGTAGAATGCTTTTGTCATTGTGAAGCTTTGACCCTCCCCCCCCAAAAAAAATAAACGAAAAAAAGGCATAAATGAAAAGAAGGCATCGACTGAGCACAGCAATTCATTCTCCACAAATCACCTTGAAAGACGCCAGCAATTCATTCTCCACAAATCACCTTGAAAGCCGCTCAAGAAGAGTCTGATCAGCGCCCTTCAGAGCTCTTTCATATATTTTCTGTGTTCTCTTAACAACGTCGTGCCAACTATATAGTTTTTTCATCTAGTGGCAAAAAAAGATGGCATGAGCATTTCTTGCCATTTAAAGAAGGAAAATTGAAGAACAAGAAAGGTTTATTTCAACTAATATAATCATCTTTACTCACCCGAAGATGCATAACTTGTGGGTCAATGTCAGCAAGCATCGTTATTGCCTTCCCAACAGCTCGTACCATATCACTAGGATATGGTTAGTGCTTTCGCTAGTACAATCATGTCATCTGGCAAAACCTGGTAAGCAAGATATAAGGCAATGCATTTACTTAATTATTTGATTATTTTCTACACTTGTGACTTGACTTCCAAAAATACAAGTATGTTGAAAGTGGAAGATTCATTTGTGCTGGAAGACTAACCCTAGTCAGAAAAAAATATGGAAAGAACAGAGAGATGCAAGTAATAGAGAAGAAGTCATAACACTTACGTCAGGGACTCCTCCAACCCTGGTACTGACTGTCAATAATCCACTGCTAGCTGCTTCCAATATAGCTATGCAAAAGGCTTCTGTGAAAGAACTGCCCCCAAAGTTCAAAGCAAAGATATTAAATTATGATTAAATCTAAGGCAATTGAATCCTACACATTCAAATCAATGGAATAAAAGCATGGAAGATTTCACATATCATCAGATAAGCAGATGGCTTCCATTGGCTTAATTTACATACAGGAGAGCGTAGAGGAAAATGCTGTTTACAAGCCTCAACCATAAAATACAGCAAAAGGTTTGACCATAATGATGCCCACAAAGGCTCCACTTAAAGCAAACCTCAAAACTTCCTGTTGCTCAGCAGCAAATAAATAGAATAAAAAGACGACCATGTCTCGTTGAACTCATCATTCTTTTCATTTAGGAAACAGAAGGAGGTTCTAGCATGTGTTGAACTTATGAATCCCCGATGATTTTTGCCTTACCTCCTACTGTCCTCGAAGCAACATTGTCAGCAGTAGAAGAATAACCCACATGGACTTGAGAATTCCTTATCAACTTATCTTAGAAGTTATATCAAACCTTCACTTCTTAACAGCTCAGATGCACACAATTTAGTATTCACTGATGCTTCCAGCAAAAGTGGAATAGCAATTGAAACACTTAAGCAGTCAGCTTTGGCACTTATGTTGCCACCATAGAAACATAAATGATTAGACTGTGCCAATGAATGAGATTACCATTGAAGAGATTTTTTAGCAATATTATTAGTCAGGTTGTTACATAGCTTTAGCAACTGGTCTTTTTATTTATCGTAGTCTTTCCTTGCAATGTGTCTTTAATTTTTCATTAAATGTTTTACAAAGTCTTTCTTCGCAATGTGTCTTTAATTTTTCATTAAATGTTTTACAAAGTCTTTCTTCTTTAAAATGGTTTCAAAATCCTTTTTTGTGGGTCTCTTGGAAACAGCCTCTCTACGGGTAGAAATACTGGTAGGGGTAAGGTTCCCTACAGCTGGATCTCCCCAGACCCTGCGAAAGCGGGACCCACACTGGGAGGTGGTGGTGTTGTTGTTGTATTATTAGTCAGGTTGAACCAAACTAACAATTGCCCTTTTTTCCCCTACAAATGATATCAGAACCTTGTAGATATAAAGCTGTTTAGAACTTTAGATTAAAATAAGCAACAATGTTTATTCAACAGGAATTAGCTATTAGGGAATGCTTCAAACATGAGATTGTTAAATAATCCAAGTAATACAAATATACATTGATAGAACATGTACCTGTCTAAAAAAAATGTGCCCAGAAATCAAGACAAACCATACTTGAGCATGTGGAACAGCACCCAACACTTCAACTCGATCTTGAAGTGAGGCTTTTCCCTCATCTCTTCCAACCGCACTCTTTTGGGACCATCACCTCCAATAATGAAACGAACCTAAAACAAATAAATGCAAGTGATGACCAATCGATAACAATGATAGTAGCACAGGTGACAAAAAATCAAGTGACCATCTTGGATTTGCAGAATGAGGGCTCTAGAACCAGAGAAGTTACTAAAAGGGAACAGCAAGTCATAGTTCCCAAAGTGTTGAGTTTCGTGGCCCAAAATCCAAGTACCGGCACGGTGGGACCATGCTACACAGGACACGGGCGTGTCAAGACGAAGAACGTCCAGTCGAAGAGGACAGAAAAACGGCACGGGGGTGTCGTGCCACTTGGCACGGCCGTGCCATGTGGCACGGTCGTGCCCCGTGTGTTTACGCCGCCTCTCTCGGAAGGCGGTAGAGTTCTGTTCAAGGAAGGATTTCACCCAGCGGCTAGGGTTGCACGCTAAGGGGGAAAAACCCTACTGTTTGGACCCTATATAAAGGGGGTCAGGTCTAGGATCTAAAATATCTCCAGTACTCATACATACATTGAGAGGTAGAAGTACTTTGTGAAGGATTACAATAGAGAGGTTGTAATTCTGCTCTTAGATCAAATCACTGTGGTGATTGTGATCGTGTTGTATTCTTCCTGCTCATAGTGAATTGTTCTGGTGCTGTCGCCGTCCGTGGTTTTTCCCGCATTGGGTTTTCTACGTTAAATCTCTTGTCTTCTTACTTCTGTTTTCTGTTATTCACTTGAATTCTGAATTTCTAATTCATCCTATTGCTTCCGCTATTATTGTTACTCTGATATTAATCCTAACAAGTGGTATCAGAGCTTTGATTATAGGATGTCTTCTATCATGAGGGTAGATATTCAGAAATTCGATGGGGAGATTAGTTTTAATCTCTGGAAAGTGCAGATGAGAGCAGTTCTCATTCAGCACGGGTTGTGGAAGGTTCTGAAGGGACCTCATGTGAAACCTGAGAAGATGACAGAAGAACAGTGGGCTGAAGATGTAAAGAAGAGACGTGGGTCGTTGACGGAGGACGAATGGGAGGAACTGGAGCTGAAAGCGGTTTTAGCCATACAGTTGTGCTTGGCACCACATGTTCTGCGAGAGGTGCTAGATAAGACAACTGCGGTGGATCTTTGGGCTCGGCTGGAGGAACTTTACATGACGAAGAGTCTCGCCAACAAGATCCGTTTGAAGGAAAGGTTGTACACCTTTCGTATGGCTAAAGGTACTCCTGTCCAAAAACACTTGAATGAATTTAACTCTATTCTAGTAGATTTGGAGAGTTTGGATGTTAAAATTGAGGATGAGGATAAGGCCATTCTGCTTGTTGTGTCTCTACCCCTTCCTACAAACACTTTAAGGAAATCATGTTATATAGTAATTCGGATACTATATCGTTTGAGGATGTGAAGTCTAACCTGCTGTCTAAAGAAAAGTTTGACCAAGACATCCATGCTGATCAGTCTGAGGGATTAGTTGTCAGGGGTAGAACCACTGAGAAAGGGGGGAACGGTAATAAAAAAAAGAACCGTTCTAAGTCAAGGAATCCTCATTCTAACAAAACCTGCCACTACTGCAACAAATTGGGTCATATCAAGGCTAACTGCTGGAAATTAAAGAAAAAGAATGAAAAGGAGGATAAGGAGAAAACTGTTACAGCTGATTGTGTAGTAGAGTCGGAGTCTGATGGTGATGTGTTACTTGCTACTTCTTTGGCTACCACCTCCGAAAGGGGAGTGGATGTTGATTGGGTTTTAGATTCTGGTTGTACGTTTCACATGTGTCCTCATAAGGACTGGTTTGTCACCTATGAGGCAGTTGACACTTGGGTGGTACTTATGGGTAACAATGCTAAATGTAAAGTTGCAGGGATAGGTACTGTTCAGATAAAAACCCATGATGGGACAATTAGAACATTGTCTAAAGTGCGCCATATACCTGACATGACTCGCTGTTTAATATCCTTGGGTACTCTTGAGACTAATGGTTGCAGGATTTCGATGGAAAATGGTGTCCTAAAGGGAACTAAGGGAGCCATGGTGATAATGAAGGGATTGAGGCAAGGCAATCTCTACATTCTACAAGGAACTACAATTACAGGTGTAGCTGCAGTTGGTACAATAGATGATACAAAGTTATGGCACATGAGGTTGGGCCATATGAGTGAGAAAGGGATGACCATTCTGGGTAAGAAAGGTTGTCTTGGTAACGCCAGTACGGATAAGCTCGATTTTTGTGATCACTGCGTCTTTGGGAAACAAAAGAGGGTAAGTTTCTCGAAAGCAACACACCGTACTCAGGGGATCCTTGACTACATTCATTCTGATTTGTGGGGTCCTTCAAAGGTTCCTTCTTGTGGAGGGAAGCGTTACATGTTAACTTTTGTTGACGATTTCTCACGCAAGATTTGGGTTTACTTCTTGAGACAGAAAAATGAGACATTCTCCATGTTCAAGAAGTTCAAGGCTCTGGTTGAAAACCAGACTGGGAGAAAGATCAAGAAACTTAGGACCGACAATGGTCTTGAGTTCGTTGAGCCAGAGTTTGAAGAGTTCTGCACGAAAAATGACATAGCTAGGCACAAGACGTTGGTTGGTAAACCACAGCAAAATGGGGTTGCAGAACGAATCAACAGGACTCTACTGGAGAAAGCTAGATGTATGCTTTCACAAGCCGAGCTTTGGGATCGCAAGGCCTTTTGGGCAGAGGCTATTTCTACAGCCTGCTACCTGATAAATCGTTCACCACACACCTCCATTGATTTCAAAATCCCAGAAGAAGTATGGTCAGGTAATCCTGTCGATTATTCTAATTTAAGAATATTTGAATGTCCTGTGTTTGCCCATGTGAATAATGGGAAATTAGCCCTCAGGGCTGTCAAATGCATGTTACTTGAATATGCATCTGAGTCTAAGGGATACCGCATGTGGTGTCCTGAGTCTAAGAAAGTAATTCAAAGCAGGGATGTTACTTTTAATGAGACTGCTATGCTATCTTTTGGGAAGAATACTGTTGTTCCTTCTACTGATGCAGGTAATCAGGAAGATGCCAATGTGGAGGTAGAGATGAAAACCGTAACAGCTCAAGGTGGAGCTACTAATCAACCCAATAGAGAGGCCCAGGTTACTGAACCTGGAACTATCAGTCCCAATCAACCTCAGGAGGAGGTTGCCCATTCTATAGCTCGTGATCGTCCTCGAAGGGAGATCAGGAAACCTGCCCATTACAACGATGATGAGGGGCTGATAGCATACGCACTTTCAGTTGCAGAGGAAGTGCCTGAAGGTGCTGAACCTTCAAATTACACTGAAGCAATCACTTGCCCAAGTTCACCTAATTGGATCCTAGCTATGCAAGAAGATATGGAAAGTCTGCAAAAGAATCGAACATGGGAACTCTGTGAACTGCCTAAAGGTCGAAGAGCCTTAACTGCCAAGTGGATCTACAAGAAGAAAGAAGGAATTCCTGGAGTTGAAGATGCAAGATGGAAGGCACGGTTGGTTGTTCGTGGTTGCAACCAAAGGGAAGATATTGACTACAATGAGGTCTTCTCTCCTGTTGTTAGACATACCTCTATTCGAGTCCTTCTTGCATTTGTCACATTGTTTGACTTGGAGTTGGAGCAGCTTGATGTGAAAACCGCATTCCTACATGGAGAGCTAGAAGAAGAAATTTACATGAAACAACCTGAAGGGTTTGCAGTTCCTGGAAAGGAACAATTGGTATGTAAATTGCAAAAGTCCTTGTATGGACTCAAGCAAGCTCCAAGGCAGTGGTATAAACATTTTGATACGTTTATGACTGAAAAAAGGTATACACGTAGTAGATATGACAATTGTGTGTACTTTAGACAGTATTCTGATAGTTCTTTTATTTATCTACTGCTGTATGTCGATGATATGTTGATTGCTTCTAAAGACAAGACCTTAATTGGCATGCTGAAATCTCAACTCAGTAAGGAGTTTGATATGAAAGACTTGGGTGCAGCAAAGAAGATACTAGGCATGGAGATTCACAGGGATCGGAAAGCAGGTAAACTGTACTTGTCTCAAGAACGGTACCTTGAGAAAGTACTAAGTAAATACAACATGGACAACTGTAAGGCAGTTTTCACTCCACTTGCTGCACACTTCAGGCTGTCTGCGGGATGCTGCCCGCAAACAGAGGAAGACATCAGAAGAATGTCCAATGTACCTTATTCTAGTGCTGTTGATAGTTTGATGTACGCTATGGTTTGCACTAGACCAGACTTATCACATGCTGTAAGTGTGGTAAGTAGATATATGCACAATCCTGGGAAGGATCACTGGGAAGCTGTAAAATGGATCCTTCGATATGTGAAGGGTACTATAGGGAAGAGGTTGGTGTTTGATAGAGACAAAGCTGATACATCAGATGTTGTAGGCTTTGTTGATGCTGATTATGCTGGTGACTTGGATAGGAGGAGGTCCATATCTGGGTATATCTTCATCATGTGTGCAAGTGCTATCTCCTGGAAAGCATCATTGCAGTCTATTGCAGCCTTATCTACTACTGAAGCTAAGTACATTGCTGCTACTGAAGGGGTGAAGGAAGCTACCTGGCTAAGGGGTCTTGTGATCGAGCTCAGAGTCCCACAAACTCCGACTGTTGTGTTTTCTGATAGTCAGAGTGCCATCCACCTGACTAAGAACGATACCTACCACTCGAAGACCAAGCATATTAGTGTGAAATACCACTACATTAGAGACACAGTTGCTGCAGGTGAAATAATAGTGAAGAAGATTCACACATCAGAAAATCCTGCAGACATGTTAACCAAGCCTCTACCATTGGCTAAGTTCGAGCATTGCTTGGACTTAGTGGGTGTTCACAGCCACTAAGTGTCCATCGGGGCAGTGCCCCTAGGGAGGGGGCGTCACCCTTCGGGGTGCAATGACGGAGTCAGAAAGCAGTGATTGGAGATTTTTGGTCCAAGGTGGAGATTGTTGGGTTTCGTGGCCCAAAATCCAAGTACCGGCACGGTGGGACCATACTACACTGGACACGGGCGTGTCAAGACGAAGAACGTCCAGTCAAGAGGACAGAAAAACGGCACGGTGGTGCCGTGCCACGTGGCACGGCCGTGCCAGGTGGCACGGGGTGACCGTGCCACGTGGCACGGTCGTGCCCCGTGTGTTTACGCCGCCTCTCTCGGAAGGCGATAGAATTCTGTTCAAGGAAGGATTTCACCCGGCGGCTAGGGTTGCACGCTAAGGGGGAAAAACCCTACTGTTTGGACCCTATATAAAGGGGGTCAGGTCTAGGATCTAAAAAATCTCCAGTACTCATACATACATTGAGAGGTAGAAGTACTTTGTGAGGGATTACAATAGAGAGGTTGTAATTCTGCTCTTAAATCAAATCACTGTGGTGATTGTGATCGTGTTGTATTCTTGCTGCTCATAGTGAATTGTTCTGGTGCTGTCGCCGTCCGTGGTTTTTCCCGCATTGGGTTTTCCACGTTAAATCTTTTGTCTTCTTATTTCTGTTTTCTGTTATTCACTTGAATTTTGAATCTCTAACTCATCCTATCGCTTCTGCTATTTATGTTGCTCTAATATTATTTCCTAACACAAAGGAATAGATAAATCATTATTCTCACATTAGGGTGAAGGCGACAGACTTCAGGAATGACTTCAACAAGCAAATCTGCACCCTTTCTATATACCAGCCTACTTATGACAACTATGACAATTTGATCACTGGGAAGTCGCTCAGGTGCAGGCTTGAACATTGCTTTGTCAACAGCATATGGTATTACATACAACTTTTCAGCAGGAATTCCTGGTCGGAGCACTGTATTCTCCTTGCTTGTATGAGAAACACAAATTGCTTGAGTTGGATCAGCTAATGTAAATTGAAGGATTCTGTTCATGTGTATACTCCAACACCAGCAAAACCATACTGGGAATGATCAGTGAACACAACTTTGTCGTCCATAGTACGTGCGTACATCAAAGCTTTGAAAAGGCTTGATGTCCATGGACCAACGACATTTTTTCCCAGATAAGAATTGTTACTCATAATTGGAAGTGTTCCCGAGAATGTGGGCAGCACACTCTGCGTGAGAAAAGGCTTCCATGGAACATAATGAACCTTCAGGCCATTGGTCATGTATCTCACTCCTGACTGATTCCCATAGGCATGAGTCATAACTATGACTTGTTTCTTCCACATAATTTCAGAAATGATCAATCCTCAAAATATTCGATGCTTCTCCTGAGTCCCCATAGTAGAGTCTCCCTGCAAGGAAATTGAATATCCATACCTACTGAATCTGATAGAAAGATTATCTTAATAAACTGTCAGGCCAAAATAAGAAAATACCTATTGAGTCTGGGAGAAAATTTGGTGGAAAGAAAAGTTTTAAAAAAAAAATGTAAAGGAAAAAAAAAAAGAAGAGAGAAAATGAGTTTTTTTTCCTTGTTTGGATTGAGGAAAAAAATACAAGAATTTAGATAAGAAATTTGAACGTCGATGAACGACTTGAATCATATTGATCTCATCTAAGTACTGGGAGGTTGGAGAAGGTTGAAATTTTCCTCAAACTTTCCTTACAATTTTTCCACCTAACTTTACTCCATATTTTTTTTCTTTGCGATTTTCTCTAAACCAAACACAAAAAAAAAAAAGTAACTTTTTTAAATTTTTTCCTTTCCACCAAAGTTTTCAAGGTGCAAACGGAGCCTTAGAAGACAATGACATGTCATACAACAAACAGAACACCTCTGCGGATCCCGGTGGCAAGGCAATGTATAGGGTGCTCAAGAAGTAACAGGGAGTGGGTGAGCTTCCTCAATGAGTTAAAACACAGAATGTGAATGCCCAAATGTTTAAATTGCTTACTTAAAAAAAATTAAAGACAAACCCTGGATTGCAAGTTCAATCACATCAAGAGATTCAGCCACAAATCTACTTCATTCGCAAAAAGAAAATTGACAAAACATATCAACGAAACCATAGATTGAATAAAAAAGAAATGGCGGACAAAATGCAGATATCATACTCACCGGAATTGGAAGCAGAGCTCGGTAGAAGCTCTCTCTCTCTCTCTCTCTCTCGTCTTTGCCATTCGAATATCGTTCGTAGAGAAATGCTTGAATTTTGCAGGGAAGACTACAATAGTTTTCCGGCGAGTTGCCGGCGGAATCTACCGGCATGCTGCTTGCGACGTAAATTTAGTTTGTTGATTTTTTTGTTTGGCTCACTGTGAGAGACCCTGTTAAGAATGAAATTTCAGTAGATGGGAGTGGCTGGCTGGGACATAAATTTTTTGTTAATTTTATCATGTCTCTATATTTTTGTTATTAAAAAAATTAAAATTCTAATATCAAGTTAGAAGGTATAACCTACAAAAAAATATTACAATTTAGTGGCAGATAGGTATAGGGCGCAATACATGGTATTTTGGAGAACAAAATCCAAAGCACAGCGGCATTATAAGCGAAGAACTCCGTCTAGTCGGAACATTTAATCTGGAGAAATTATTTTGCTTTGTTGATGGTGAGATCAAACAACAAAATATACAAGTAACAGAATATAACTCCTCATTCAACCATTGTTATATCAATATAAAATCTTATCGAGTAAGAAAACTATAACCCTTTGATTTACAAAGCAAAGCCAGACCAGGAGCACCAAAAAAAGTTGAGGTAATTTGGCATACATTAGTATCAGATGTGGATGAAAAAAATGTTACATTTTTCTTATTTACAAGCAGTAGCAATTAAGAAGCCATCCTTACAGTTTACACTACACTTGGCCCTATTTGGCAAATAGTTGTTAACTGGTGACCATTCACTATTTGTGTCAGCTATTAGCTGTTTGAACTAACTGTTTAAATTAGTTGTTTTTAGAAAAAGTATTTGGTAAAAACTAGTTGTTTCTAAAAAATATGTTAGTAAATTTTTATTTGTGCCCTTATTTGCGAATTAGCTTTTAATGATATGTGGTGTAATTTTTCCAAACTTGTGGATAATTATATCATTTGTACAAAAGTTCTTTCCAAAAGACTAATAGAAATAACTTTTCTAAAAAAAGTATTTTGGTGCCACACAACTATTGCAAACAGCTCTTTACCAAACATCATTTGGCTATTTGACTTGGTCAAAATAGCTAAAATCCTCCCAAATAACTATTTTTGTCCAAACGGCTACTGTTATCAAACATCCCTATATCAACAGATGACAAAGGTCCCCACTCCGCACTGTCTGGCTCATTTTACCAACATATCACCACATCCAGATGACTCATGACTACTTTCATATAGTATTCTCATTGAGAAACACGGTTAGAATATGATTATTTCTGATTCAAGAAATGCATAGGCATATGTATATCACAAAATATATAACTTGTTACATCCTTTTTTCTTCACATACAAATACTCCTCAAGACTAAATATATTGCGTCAAAAAACGAGGTTGCAATATACAGCCAGTGCATGTACTATTACAGCAGAACAGCAATAACTTTGTCGAGGGATCTAATCTGGCCTTCCCCTACATCGTTCCAGCTGAGTTCACCAACTGAAAATAAGCCTCAAGCTTCTTCCTCAAAAGTGCATGTTCATGCTTTATTATCTCAAAAGTTTTGATGCACCTACAGAGCATGAAATGAAAACGATCAGACTGTTCACAGGGGAATCTATTTACATTTCTGACATCAAAGTAACAGTTTTTTGGTTGGGTGAATCTTACACACACGCGACCCAAAGAAATCAAACCTTCGTCATCGTTGTGAAAACTGAACACCCTATCAGCAGGCTACCCCTAAGGGACTCTTTTCGAAGTTAATAATATCAAATGCTATCATTGTTAATTGCAAAATTTGATTTTATTAGTGAACTAAGAAGCATACCCTTCTGCACTTCTTGCCGCGCAATATTCCCTGAATTGTGAGCATTCATCGACTACTCTCTTAGCTCCGACGCTGCAAAATTTGCAGGAGTAGGTTTAGCAACTTCAGTTGTTTATTGCTCCCATCATATAAAAACCAGTACAAAAAAATCTACATTTAACTAATTCTCTAAGTGGTGATATGAATACTACCAAACTCTCATTCTAGGCCCAAGTAACCGTGTCAAACACACAATACTCACTAATCAGTCACTCAGATTACATTAAAAACTACAAAATTGCTCCAAAAAAAGGCTTGACACTTAAATTTATTGGACACTTGTACTAGAGTCTACATGACATTGTCGATACAGTCCTTATGTAGGATAAAGATGAGTTAATGCTGTGCATCTTGAGTGTCGCCATCAATATAAAGAGGTACATAGAAGCATTAATCATATTCTTCTTGCATAGCTTTTTTATTCAACATTCTCCGTCTAACTTTTCCCTAAGCACAAATATATCAATTCCAATTCATACTTAGCAAATTCCGTATAGCACATCACCCAGAATCTGAAAATCAATTCCATTTTGCTATTCCATACCTTGAGCAGCTACCCTTGAATTGATGCATGTAATCATCCAGCTTATCAAAATCAATGGCACGCTTTTCCCTGTAATGAGGTTATTAGCACAGAATTACTAAAGCTGAAGATTGAGCCAAATCGTAAGACTAATACGGTAACAATATACTCACAGTGCTTGGTCAATGATTCGAATTAGCCTAGCAGAATCAGAATAATATGAGTTTACAACTTCCTCAACAAAATTGGGGCTGTCGTCATCTTGTAATTCTTCGAGTTGAATGAATTGCTCATCGAGATATCCCTGCAGTGCCATAACCTAGTGCATTGTATTAAATCATGCTCATCAACAATCATTAAAAATTAGCACAATAAGGCATAGACCATAAATATGATTCGAATGTTAGCCAAGTATTGCAACAACCAAGAGATACCCCATCTGAAGTTTCAATATCCCACCAAAATCTCCCCACTCGGGCAAAAGCCACACAAGTTACAACAAACAAGATTCCAAGCATTTGCAAATAACTACAGGCTGGCTTAGTGCATAGATAAGAAGAAACGCATACCAGCTCAAAAAGAGCCTTCCGCATTTGACCAATTTGATGTTGCGAAGACTTTGTATTCATTCTCGGGTCAAGGAAGTTGAGAACAAGGCGTACCCTATAAACCAATGTCCAATGATTTTCCCCCCACTTCTAGGACTATTTATACAGTCAGGATTGTGGAGCAATTAAGTGATGTTGCTTTCACATTGAGAGCGAAACATAAGTTGACAGCTGTCAAACAGTATTTATGCTTTTAGTCATGCGCCCGTGCACTGATTCTTTTGAATTGAACCAACAGTCTCAGTGTTGGAATCTTCTTTTCTTGTTTTACCGTTTTCTCACACCGGTCGTTGAAGGACCAACACACAGGTATATATCACTCTACACAACAAAAAACCCATCCCCGATCATGCAGAGAAGGGTCTGGGTAGGATAAAATGCTCACAGCCTCACCCCTGAAGATCTGGGAGGCTGTTTCAGAAGATAGATTGATGCAGGGAACAAAAATGCTTGGCAATATTTAAAACACTCAGCAGAATGCTAGGTTGAAGTCTACATCACTTTCTTATAGTAGGAACCAGTTGTTTTAAATAATATTATTATAAGATGATCTTTTACTATTGGTTTGCAGTCAACGTGAAAGTCACTTAAGGTTTTTCTTCCTACTAAGTGTCACATCTTGAATGAAACACGTGTAGGTTCAAGACCTACTTCACAGCTAAATGGTTTTCAATAAGAAAAACTTTGAAAGGTGTCCAAGGATCCGACAATCTGGGGACACATGTCACTTAAGGTTTTCAAAATTTAGTTCTTTTCACAAAGGAATATCAAAACATCATCTCCTTACTCGACCTATGAAATGCAGCATACCCTGTAATTGAAATATCAAGATCCAAACTGAGTCGACAAATCAGAGAGACCACGTAGTATTCCAAAATAGGTGGTGTAAAGTCCACACATGTGCGAGGACCACATGGGACGCCCAAACATCTCAACTGATAATGATTCCCTTGCTACAGGCTAATGACTGAATGCATCTGAGTATCATAGGTGCCATGCATGCTCGTGAAAAGCTAGACAGTCAGCTGTGTCGCTCCATAACGATAATGCTCTATAGATCAAGCTCTCATAATAGAATACTCATAGATGGTACTCATTCTGAATCTAGATAAATGAATCCTGCTCCAACCAAAATGTCGCCATCAAAATGGTACATCAAATTTAGATTGTCAGCCTAGTTGCTTTTCATTTTGATTTCAAACAAATCAGATCACTTCAGCTTTAGATCATCTCCAAACAAAAGCTGACTTCTCATCTACTCAACAAGAAATAGCTTTTGCACATATCAGCCAAACCTCTCCTAACCTGCTAACGTTGTGATTGCTATACCCAAACCCACTTGCATCTCCATGAAATTTACTTTAATGGCTCAGCAGATCCAACCTGTACTTCACATGTCAGGGGTAATGAAGCAATTCACAATAGTCCCACACTTGTTCTATAGCAAAATGCTTCACGAAACTTCCTTCTTTGTGTGGAGTGGGAGACAGTCAAAAAGTTGTTATTTGTTAATGTAGGGCCCAACGGAACCAACCTCTCTCTGTAATTCACAGGTAAATCTGAACCCATTCGCCCTCCCTCACCCTACTTAGTGTCACGGGCCGCGTTTCCGAAGAGTTCTAGAATATTCCGGAGTCTTCCAGAGTAGTCTGGAATCTTCTGGAATGCGCTAGAATATTCTAGAGTCTTGTAGAACCTTCTGAAGTCTTCTAGACTCTTCCAGAACCTTCGAGAGAACTCTAGAAACTTCTAGATTGTTCTAGAAGCTTCTAGAATATCTAGGACCTTGTGGAGGGTTCTAGAACCTTCTAGGCTATACTAGAATATTCTAGACTACACTCTAAAATGTTCCACACTATTCTACATATGTGTAGTGTCTAGGATATTTGTATAGAATATTCTGGAAGTATAATATTAGCCGTTGGATTAAGTAGATCTCCACCATCCATTAAGGAGGTGGATGTGTATATAAACCCCAAAGAGGGCTCATTTGTAACCAAGTCATAAAAGCCATTGAAAGTACTTAAGTGCAATATAAGAGCATTCTCCCAAACTCTCTCTCTTCACTAAGTTCCCTTAAAAGTGTGAGTGAGCTTACTTAGCTTCTTAAAATCTAAGTCAAGCTTCCTTAAGGCTTACTAGCAAGCAAGGCAAGAATCCCAAGTAAAGTTTGCTAGGTCGCACCGGTCTAAGTTTGAGTGAGTTATCAACCCGTGACAGTTGGTATCAGAGCCTCGGTTTGAGAGATCCATGGCTTCAAGTGTCACTGATGCTGGCAATCCTCAACAAGGAGGACAGAAGGGCAAGGATAAGAACAAGGACTTGTCGATCCTTGTAGATGATAAGCTTGCGGAGATTAACCACTCCATGTCGGACCTCACGGGTAGGGTGGATGACATGGAGAAGCGCATCGAGGAGCTCGAGTCCACAGGGGACTTGGAGGAGTTCCGTGCAGAGGTGCAAGAGGCGGTGAAATCCTTAGCAAGCAATGTCGATGAGGAGGTCTGAGCTCTTCGGAATGGAGAGCTCCAATCTTGCAAAGACGAAGTGGTGGCTTGCAAATCCGAGATTGAGGCGTACAAGGCAAGGGTTGAGGCCTTGGAAACCTAACTCAAAGTATGCATGGCCGCGGTGGCCAATGCAGGCAATGGTGGATCAGGTCAAGTGTCCACCACACTAAAGGTGAATGCGCTCCAAACCCCAACCTACAACGGGGCCAGGAACGCGAGGGAGATTGACAACTTCTTTTGGAAGTTCGAGGCCTACTTTGGAGCGGTAGGCATCACCGATGAAGCACAAAAGGTAAACATGGCTTCCTTCTCTCTTAAAGACATTGCTCTTGTTTGGTGGCGTCGAAGGTGCGACGATGTCAACCGAGGGTCCACTCCCATCACCACTTGGGATGGATTCAAGAGAGAACTCAAAGAGCAATTCTATCCAAAGGACGCGGTAAAGGAAGCCCGGGCCAAGTTGAGGCGTCTCCAACACAAGGAGGGCCACCTTCGTGAGTATGTAAGGGAATTCCAGGAGCTTCTCTTGGAGATCCCAAACATGGGAGAGGAAGACGCCTTATTCGCCTTTCTAGATGGCCTGAGTGGTTGGGCCAAGACCGAGTTAGAGAGACGTGGTGTGCAAGACCTCGCCTCCGCGGTTGCTGCTGTCGAATCACTCAACGAGTACAAGAAGGACTTCTCCAAGGGGCGAGGCAAGAAGAACCACGATGATAGCGACAGTGACGGAGACCGGGACAAGTCTCCCAGAAGGGACAAGCCAACAACCTTCAAAGACAAGGGACGAGACAAGAAGGATGAGACGCCGAGGAAATACTCATGCTTCTTGTGCAACGGGCCTCATCGGGTTTTCGAGTGCCCAAAGCGTGGGAAACTAGCTGCGCTTGTGATGAAGGAGGAGAGGCGTGAAGAGGAAACAAGTATTGCCTCAATATCGCTCCTAAGTGCCATCCAACCCAAGGTGGGGAAGCAAGCCGGTAGTCGCATGTATGTAGACACCAAAGTTGGAGGTAAGGAGCTCCAAGCAACGGTGGATACGGGAGCGGATAAGGTGTACATGGCGAAAGAACTCGCCGATGAGATTAGCCTACCTTACAAAAAGGAGAAGGGCTATGTGAAGGGAGTCAATGCCGAGAGCCTTCGAATCCATGGAGTTGCTCGAAGTACAAACATCCAAATCGGACCATGGACAGGTAAGGTCGACATAACCGTCGCTCCCCTTGATGATCGGAAGTTCTATCTTGGAATGGACTTCCTCAATAAGGTAGAAGTCGTCATAATTCCTCATGCTAGCACCTTGTTCATAACGAGCAATGGGCAAGCACATGCAATACCCATGAGACGGGAAGCCGAAAAGGAAAAGGTGCTAACCGCCCTTCACTTCACGGAAAGTAAGGAGGTAAGCCACCTATCCGCCCTCAAAAGTGATGAGGGACCGCCAAGTGTCGTACCCAAAACATCACTTGAGAAGCTGACACAGAGAAGAAAACGTGCCCGAACAAGGATGGGGCGTAAGCTAGCGAAGGATCGATGTGCTAAGCAGTTGGCCACGACGCATCAAACCCACCAAGTGGAAAACAAGCAAGACGAGGCAAATCAGTGGCCAAGCATACGAAGACCCAAAAGCAACGAGGACGTTGCCCGATTGGGTGGGGGAGGATGTCACAGGCCGCGTTTTCGAAGAGTTCTAGAATATTCCGGAGTCTTCCAGAGTAGTCTCGAATCTTCTGGAATGCGCTAGAATATTCTAGAGTCTTCTAGAACCTTCTGGAGTCTTCTAGACTCTTCCAAAACCTTCGAGAGAACTCTAGAAACTTCTAGATTGTTCTAGAAGCTTCTAGAATATCTAGGACCTTGTGGAGGGTCCTAGAACCTTCTAGACTATACTAGAATATTCTAGACTACACTCTAGAATGTTCCACACTATTCTACATATGTGTAGTGTCTAGGATATTTGTATAGAATATTCTGGAAGTATAATATTAGCCGTTGGATTAAGTAGATCTCCACCATCCATTGAGGAGGTGGATGTGTATATAACCCCCAAAGAGGGCTCATTTGTAACCAAGCCATAAAAGCCATTGAAAGTACTCAAGTGCAATATAAGAGCATTCTCCCAAACTCTCTCTCTTCACTAAGTTCCCTTAAAAGTGTGAGTGAGCTTACTTAGCTTCTTAAAGTCTAAGTCAAGCTTCCTTAAGGCTTACTAGCAAGCAAGGCAAGAATCCCAAGCAAAGTTTGCTAGGCCGCACGGGTCTAAGTTTGAGTGAGTTATCAACCCGTGACATTAGGCAGGTTTCTGAGGCATGGACAACAGTGAATTCAGAGTTACAGCAATGGTGTCTCAAGCACCCATTAGCCCAAAAAATATTTTTACTTTCTGAAAATTTTTAAAATTTTTAAGAGGGATTTCCATAAACTTAATTAGGACTTACAAGTTTTTCGGAAACTCACAAGTGAGATACTATAGCACAAACTTTATAGGTCCGCCACTACATACAGATTTGGAATGCCTATGACACCTAAAAGGCACTTCTTAAGTTTCTCTGTCACTCAGAATGAGACTGTCCGACACAAGTGTCTTATTGCACTTAGCATTTTTATGAAAACTTTGTATATTATTTGTCTAAAATGAAGGGTCGAGTGTCCATATTCAGGTCCGAGTGTCAAGCATCCAAGACCGCTACTGGAGGCAGAACAATCACCACTGTCAAAATCTGAGCTCTGATATGCTGCAAAATGGAACTGGTAAGCATCCTTCAGCATCACCCCTCCCCCTTCACCCCCCCCCCCCCCAAAAAAAAAAGAGACAAAACCTTAATTGTGTCTCAGATGGTAACTCTAAATCCTAGCCCACATATCAGTTTCGTAGCTTGAAGAGTTGAATGCAAAAACTGAGGAAGCTTAGCAGTGGAGCACTCACCTTCCATGTGAAAGATTAGGGGTTCGAAACCCATAGCTTAATGGGATTCAATTCCTTCATCTTCCCTAGAAACTTCCAGGAGTTGTTCAAATTTAGAAATCTTGATTTGTAATGTATGCCACTGATAGATACAACCTATTTCATGGAAATGCATGTCAAACTTTAAAAAAAAAATTGTTCACAAGTTGAAATCTCAACATAATTTTATATAAGATATGTACTACATCAAGCATAGAGATAACACATAATATCTACAATCAATGTGCAACTATTCTCCTCTCATTATTTAAGCATATGTGCATTTTCACTTGACATTTAAATATGCATCGTCATCAAATTGCTCATGTTATTAAAGCATGACATGCAAAGGAAATAAAATACAAGGGAGAAGCATTAAAAAATAAATGAAACAGAAAAAGAAAAGTTCTAGGAGTCTTTCACAATGATTCAGCCACAATTTTTAACCAAGAAATTGGTCCAAACGTTACGTTATTCTTTGTTTACCTCAGTGTAATTCAAAGTGTAGACCTAAAGAGTAGATAAGTGAGAAAGTACGCTGATTTTCCCTTCTCATCCTCGGTGAAAGTATACCCTTTATTCCTTTGATTCCCTAACTCTCAGCTGCAGCATCAGCAAATGGAGAGGGCCCTCAGTAAACAAGAAAAAGCTACTAGTGGCATGAGTGAGATCTAAAAACCATCGATTCTTTTCTTTTCTTCCTCTTTTTCTAGTCGCAGCACACAAGATATTCTTTCTTTCTATCACCATCTCTTAGGGCGATAAGAATCTCAGCGTGTAAATGATAAAATTTGTACTCTGAGGCCCAGTTCTATAACATCTGAAAAAGATAGTAGAATATTCCCAACCTCACAGTTTAGCTACTGTATTTACGCTCTTCTAAACAAAAAGATCACTGAAATTTGAGCCTAAAAAACCTTAAGGGTGAGCAAATCCTCCATTCACCAGGAAATAGAGATTCTGATGACAGTCTAAAAGCTAATGAAGCTCCTGCAATGTCATAACATCTCTACCGTTCATTGCATTGCATAAAACTCTACTAAATGGTAGTCTTGGTTGTTACAGGTTGTCTACTTCAAAACACAAAATTTCCATCTTCCATTAATATGGACAGGATCACTGGAGGATATCTGAATTATGAGACAGTAAGATAGAAATCTAATCAACTTGATATTTGCTTTCCTTGTTCCTTTCAACCTATGCGCTCTTTTAGAATATTTTGTCAAGAGCAAAGGTGGACTGGTATATTTTGCACTTGTAGTATGGACTTTGCAGTTTGTCAAGAGCAAAGGTTGATCAGTATATTTTACACTTGTAGTATGGACTTTGCAGTGTGTAACTTAATAGTTTTAACATCTCTCCCTAATCAATGTGATGGTTAAGGCTCTACGTCAGTGAGATTTGTCAGGCAAGGTTTAAGAAATAGAAGATGATCATAACAATATGGAAAGACCCTGTCCAAATCAGAAGCTACAGCATGAGTTGATGAACTACCATTGGCTATACCAAAGAAAGAGGGGGACAGGAATCATTTTGCCATTCAGGAATGACCCGCAAAAAATATCAGGCAGAAAAACCTCCCCCGTCAAGGCCTGATGTCAGAATGAATAGACTCATTCGCATCAAAGCACACAGATGTACGAAAACCAATAGCTAGATGCTGACCACCGAATAGAATATATAATAGCATCTGTTCAAAATGCTAGAGGTCAATATAAGAATTCACACTGCGTTCTTGATAACATCCCTTTTTATCTCAAGAATGCGCTGATTGCTACAATACAAAGTGTCATGGGCAACGAGGGATCAAGCAAAAGTTAGAAGATATAAGGCTGCTTTCTTGCTTGAATGCTCACAAAAGGATTTCTCAAAGCATCAATTCTACAGTCACTTTTGCAGTGAAGCCATTGCCTACGCCATTCCAAGGAATCACGTATGGTCATTGTTGTAGCACCCACAATTCCGTCTGGATAAACTGAATTGGATGCGATCGATGTAGCTTCTTCAGATTCCAGACCCCATGGGTGATGCCATCGACACTAGTGTTGTGTTTGGTAGGATGCAATGCAGTACAATGTAAGCAATAGACAAACTAGCACAATTGGTAACGTTTATGGGTGTCCTTACCAAAGACATGCATTTGAATCCTACCCACATTGGCTTTTGGCCTCCCTATGCAACCCCCCCCCCCCCCCCCCAAAAAAAGAAGTCCCAGCACCCAAAAAAAAGGGAATGTCCCAAATCTCAAAACATAAAAAGAGTTATACGAAGCAACACAATCGATTTAATCGCATGCAATCAACGAAAAAGAAATTGAAATAGTAAAAATTTAGGGCACAACAATGTCTTCGAATCTCATATATATAACAATTGGAAACGAATTCGGAAAACAAACGTAGCGAATGAAGTAGAGGGATTGAAGTTACCAAGCTGGGTGATCCCAGAACTGGAAGAGCACGAGATGACGCTGAATTGAAGCCCCATCGGCGGACATGGCCAAGCTTGAACAAGCAACGCATTCAATTAACTTCTTGAAAAGGGACGATTTCTCGGTGATTCTGCAGGATGTGCCCCTTGAATTTCATCATCTGGTGAACATGCAATGCCCTGAATGAAACAGTGTTAAGAGGTGCTAATCATACAGGGGCAATAGTTTCAGTTTATATTTTCAAACCAATAGACCATAAAATTTTAGATAATGGTGAAACATCAATTTGAGATTATTGAAAGGTATATATCAAAATCTCAAATAAAAAAGCAAAATGATAAAATGTCTTGACAATTCTCGCTTGGATTTAGAAATTATATTACCATGTATTAAATTTTAAAAGAAGAGTGTGAATAAATAGTAGAAGGGTTGTTCTAACTAATAAATTGTATAAAATCATCTGTTTATTCATATTTTTTGCAATTTCTCTCAAATAAAAAAGCAAAATGACAAAATGTCTTGACAATTCTTGCTTGGATTTAGAAATTATATTACCATGTATTAAATTTTAAAAGAAGAGTGTGAATAAATAGTAGAAGGGTTATTCTAACTAATAAATTGTGTAAAATCATCTGTTCATTCATATTTTTTGCAATTAGAAAATGACGCTATGATACACCTCCACGGATAAAGTTGATCCGATCAAGGTGTCATTTGAATATGCCCGCGTGAACGAAGTATGCTATACATTTACAATGCATAATTAAGTCTAACTATTAAAAATTTGGTGATTTAGACCATTAATCATGTTACTTTTAATCAAGACAAGACATTTAAAAAGTGTTTTACTGCAAGACATATAGCATCAACTGGGGATTTTATTAATTGACTCATAATTTTTTTTTTTACGCATATGGAACTGATGGAAATATGGAATTTTATTGAAATGAAAATTTTCATTTTTAAATTGAAATATGTGATTTATGTTTTTATGTATTTAACTAATTCCTTCAAGTTTGCTATGAACAGGTTAGCAACTTAAATGACACAAAATTTACGGTGTACTTGTGTTACAACATCTGGCACATTAGCCTTCTGGTGAACCATAGTGTCCAAAGTCATGTAGCTTAGTTTATTTATTGATTAAAATATACTAACACAAATTGGTTTAAGTGCCTTGACACTTGTTTCCCTTAAGTAAGGTCTCGGATTCGAGTCGTGAATAAAGAAAATTTATAATGGAAAAACATTAACCCTTATTGAGCCGACAGTAGCTAAACTCCAGGAAAATAGAGGATCCAAGACCAAAAAATTGATTAAAAGATCAGTTTAGTCGAAACGTTGTGCCGAGTGAAGTTGGCATACAAGTTTTGGACGATCTTTACAATATATGTATATATATATTCTTTAACACTTCATCTTTTTTAAAAAAAGTAATTGAATTAAGCTGAGAGTAACCATAAAAGTACATGCCCAGAGACATCAGAAGACCAACGACTAATTTTTTTTTTTTTTTTTAATCGACACAACTGTAATCTAGATTCCTTACAAAATTTAAGTTGCTCAGATATAACTTCTAAATAGCGTTCACTCTGATCTTAACTTCATATATTCAGTCTTCAAACTCAATTTATTCCAAGAGCAAGAAATTAGACATAATTCACGACCACATCCCACCCCAACACTGCTATGATTTACCACTAAGCACCAATTCATCTGTGTTGCCAAGTTACAGCTGTAGACTTGTAGGATTTGGATATGGCTGAAAACTGGCTTACAAAAGTGCATTCAGCATACCTCCGAAAAAAAAAAAAAAATCTTTATTTGATAAGTAAAACTCCAGATACATGCCACCAGACACAAAATGAAGAAACAATTACAAGCAAAATATCAGAATGACTGCACTTCCTCCCCAACAATATTTGTAAATTACTATGCACTCATTCAACAGACATGGTTGGCGGCAAAAGGAAAAGGGAATTATAGTCTCAAGATTATAGTCTTACCAAGCTAAAAAAACAAAAACAAAACAAGAAAAAAACACAGTCCAGGCAAAAGATTAGCCCCAGGAAAAGAATCAATAGATTTAAGATTAAGCTGCAAAAACTGTATCTCCATCTGCATCATTTGATACTACCAAAGCAAAAATTTGTGAAGACGACCAGATGTTCTAGCTGTCTCTTTACTTCCACCGGAGGGATTGCCTAATCCCGCTATAAACGAGTCCCACAGACCGCCCAATCAAGCTGACAAGGAAGAATGAGATAGCATTGCGGAACTGAGCTATGATAGCCCTGATCATCGGCATTGCAATGTCAGACAACTCAAGCAGAAGGCTGTAGTAGTACCGCCTAAAACCACAAAGATTTCAGGGGAAATGAATTATTAGCTAACAGCATCTGCAACTGATCAATGTATAGGGAGGGAAATTGCTTTCCCTGTTACCCATAGTTGATGAATGAAAAAATTCAATTCTTAGGTGACAAGGTCACTTGTTTCTGACCAACCGTTAGCCTCAGTCAGAAAATAAACCATGTTTCAGTAAAGACAAGAACAAAAATCATAACCCATGTTTAATCAATGCCGCAAACCAATCCTCCACTTCCAGGCTACTCCTGATCACATGTTAAAAACTTCATTCTGGTTCTTACAAGCAACATTGCACCGATTCAACCTCCAGTTGGATCCACAGTCTGCACCGGACCTATAAACAGGTCATGGGTCATGACCCACCCACCCCATCCCTCTTCCACAATATCAACTCCTCTGTAATATCAGCACTTGTTAGGAACCCCAAATGGATAATCCACTTAAGGACTAAAGGCCAAAAGTTAAAAGGGGATTGCCATCCACTGTTTATGAGCCCAACCGAATAATATCAATTAATGTGTATCAAGTTTGTACTTGTTGGCTCCTAGAGAGTGCACCAGTAATTGGCTCAATCAATGCACCCAAAGTTTCCTATTTTTGGATTCTTAAAGACTAAAGAGTCCCAGTCTGCCCTAATCGGAAAACTTGACTCAGAAATAGAGGTACTAACATATGACTTAGTACAAATCCTTCATACACTAAGCCTAAAAATACAATTTGCGGAAGTTGAGGACTACGTGTAGGCATATTCTAGGCAGCGTGATTGAGCACTTGCCATTGCACATATACAAGTTGACTCTTCTACAAGTCCAGCCAACTTGGCTTGATGCTAAGAACACTTTGTATTAATGGTTTTTTCAACTCACCAAGGAAGACATGCAGGTAATTTGTTCCCACAAGCTAGAATCCACAGCTTTAGAATCAATTCCAAATCCACACCAATTTCCCCTTGGGGCGGGGGCCATGTGTAGCACTCCTCCTCAAGAGAGTTTGCTTCTGTAATTCTGTTGATGCTAAATTAAAAACCAGTGACGACCTAGTACGTCACAGAAAAATAAGAAGACAGTTGAGTGAGGCACTTTGCCAGAGTCCGTTATAGTCCAAGCTGAAAAAATCCACCAGAAGTAACTTTTCAGCTGTTCTAGAAGCGGACAGTTGGAAACTACGCGGAATCAATTATTATATAATCATCCAATCATAACCTTACATGCTTCAGGGCAAGGACATTATATGCACACAAGCTGAGTCCCTCTACCAATACAGCAAATTAGATATTTTAAGAGTCTAATTTCTAATCCCGTATTTGCTTGTATGCAAAGTTATTAACATAACAGAGCACCAGAAGCTTTTACATCGCTTTAACATGTTGCAATAAGCAATAGATCAGTCACTCTCTTTACAAAGAAATAAATAGTTAAGACATCCCAGAATACATAAATTCAATCACAACCTACATAAATTCAATCACAACCTCTAGATCCACATAAGAGGGAGGCAAGAATAAGGAGTCTCTTTCACCAGATAAAAAGAATAATTACACAGATGTTTCTAATAGCCAAACATCAAAAATGTAGGTTTGACCTAAAGTCAAACTACACTTCCGATGACTCAAGCTAAACAGAAATATTCCACATAAATTTCATGCAAAACTAGGCATGTAAGGAACTACGGACTATGCAGAAAATTGAGAACATACCATCCTTTCAAAGCCCGCAGCTCTCTTGTGCGCTTCAAAGTCAAGGGAAAGAGGCTGACTACAGCATAGTTTAGAGACGACTGCATTGTCACAGATTTCCTCAGTGTCATCCTTCTCCACCAACTAAGATTTTCACTCTGTTTCTCTGCTGGCTTTTGACAAGGCTCAATCTTTAGCACTCGCAAATCGAATCGATCCTCATACATCAACACAATTTCTCTAAAATTCTGGTGAATCCACTGCCACATGGCTACCTTGCACCAGAAAACCAAATACCAAAAATCAGAAGGGGGGCATATCTGGCAACAGAATGCGTCCTCACCATTTTCTCATGCTGTAATTTCCCTCCTTGACACTGCTGCTGAGACTAGTAGTTGTTCAATGTTTAAACAGACATGTCATGATAGCTACATAATTATTGGGTTTGAGACTAAGTGTAAATAAGTGAGCAAGAATTTATTAATGGCCAGAAGTGTCAGAGACAATCCATGAAGGATAGTTTGGGAAGTAGGCCTCCCAAAATTTACCCAATGTAAAGACCTAAACCAAACGGCCTAAAGTTTTAGGGGTTTGGACAAGAACCAATTAACCTGAATCAGAGGCCACCAGACCCATAAAAAGCCAAGAATTCCAGGGAAAAGCTATGCTTGAGTTAGGTCGACCAGAAACACTCAGAATTACAATCAAGTTCTAATACTTTCGTGTCTAAACACAGCATGGACTATCCCACAAGCAGTTAGGATTTTGTTGATGGGGTCATCCAATTACATTGTTTTTCTTGAATTTCTCGAACTTTTGCTGAGACGATGTCTGTACTTCAAACGTCACATTATCTATTTATTTATTTTAATTGCAGTGGGCACTTCAAAACATACTAATTTTAATCAAAATTCATCAAGTTGCAGCAAATGTCTAATTTTGCTTATTTGCATCATTAAGCATTGAGAATATTCATGTTAGACGAAATCAAGATCGCACTTTTGATGCAATGCCAGCAGTTTATGGTTAGGGCTTTAGAACTTTTAAACCTCAAGTCCGACACTCAACTTGTGCTTACCTAAGCAAGAATATATGACCAACGTGTATTCTATTTGTACCTGCCCACTTGTATTACTAGCTCTTTGAAAATACATACATGACATGCAAGGCTTTGCTTTAAAAAAAATTAATTAAAAAAAGGAGTTAAAAAAAAGCTATTTTGTTTAGGACTATCTCCAAAATTCTAATATTAGCCCTAACAATAAAGCATTTAGTAGAAGAATCAAGATACAATACAGCAGCAACAACAGTGATCATCCAGCATGGACCCTGGGCCAAGATTGGGTCCAGAGAGATCGGAAATTCAGAAAGCGCAGAGTCACTGCAGAAATGAGAATCAAGGCACGGTTCAAATACGGAGCCAGGTTGAGTTATATTCTCAATCTTCTTTAAGACATTGAATCACTAATTGCACATGGACTAAGCTGATTCAGAATTTAGCGATTGTTGGTCAAGGATTCATGGTCAATTACCAATAGAGGACACTAGAATTAGTTAATCTTAAGTATATCATGGTGTGGACCATTTCGCGCCATACAGCAGTCAATGACAGCTTTTTTGGGGGGAAGGGGGGGGTACCTAAGTACCTAACGCATTGAGAATGTAAGGAATCATAGCTCAACTAATTCAAAGATCTTAATTAAAGGGCAAGAATCCCAAAGGCAGACATACGTTAAGGAGAAGTAGCAAAAAGGACACAGACTCACAGGTTCTAGTGATTATTGCTTTTAGAGGACAACATGCAAAGACTCTTGACAGCAAAAACATGACATCAAAAAGGACTTTCCAACAAAATAAAATCTGGAGAAAAAAGATACCTCATTTCTTAGTTTCTGCAGAGCTCTGGTAGACAAAGTACACAATGACATACCCGAGTTACTAATTTTCTCAGAAATGTCACTATCTACAGAAATAAGTTCCAAATACATGCTTGCCATAGCATCTGCTAGAGTAATTATCAGATCTTCTAACATGGCAGCTCCATGTACCGGATAGATATTGTGGTCATAATAGCTACATTCCCTGTAACAGAAAAGGCACTGATGTTTTCCCATAAACACCTCAAAAAAAAAAAAAAAGGAAGAGGAAGGGGATTCTTCTGACTTGCAAATAAACCCAAGAGAATAGAAATATAGACGATAAGCAAACCAATCAATATTAAATAAGATAAAAAAGAAGCAAGAGAGAACAATATGGTTGAGGTCTCTCGAATTCTTCAAATGTCTTATAGCATGAGGCATCTAGGTAGCTTTTTACACAGCATGCCTCAGGTGGGCCGGAGACACGCGGCTCAAACTTCATGGAGTAAACTCATGGGCCTCTTCAAGGCCATAACTTGGAGGTCTCAGCCTCTTACACAGACTTGTTTCAGGAACAAAAATAATGCTACCCTTCCTAAAACTGCCCCTCTCCCTTCTTTTTCACTGATTCTACTGGTGCCCCGTTCCACAAACTCGCACAGTTCATTCTCAGTGGGACCATACACATCAACACCACAATTCCACCCATATGATGCGGCCAGCAGCAGTCTCTGAGATAGTAGCTAAAGCATGCCATTCATGTCATATGAGATATTGCTCTTATCATTTTAAAACTAAGGCAAACTTCACCCTCGACTCCCAATATTAGTATTTAGCATTCGCAACCACGGTATAGAATTTTGCAAAAGCAATGTTCACGAAAAAGACATGTTCTCAAAAACTTACAAACAGTGGATCCTAACATGTTGAAAGGAATCTCAACTAAAAGTTAGTTTTCTGAAACTCAGCTTGTACATTCCAAACCCTTACAGGCTAAGAGAAGTGCCCTAACACCCACACAGGAACATTACACACTTTATGAAGACTTTGGTGCCAAAATATTTAAAATCTTAGGTCAAGGATTGTAAGGCAGAGATAAAATATGAAGACAGAGTGCTCCAGGCAAAAGATCCTGTTTCACTATGAACCCTAAAGATCTGCCTAAAATTGGTAGGATATATCTTATAAGTGATTTCAACCTTAAGAAACATTTCATTTAACTGTTAAGAAATTTGTAGAAGTTAAGCACTGTGCATCGACGGTAAAAATTTGACAATAAAATCAGCAAAAAGTTTCAGTCACAAACAAGCTTACCTAAAGTAACCATATCTGAGAAAGCCCATCAGATCTGCATATAATTCCATCTTGCCTGACTTTTTAATGCTACCTAAGATTGCATCATCTCCTTTCAGCTTCTCTGATATACACAGCAAAAGCTTCTGAAGGAAGATAGTGCAAAGAAGAAAAAACAACTCAATGGTAATGCTTCAAACCTAAAATACATCAATAAGGCCTCACATGAACACAATACCTTATCAGGCCTGCAGTTTTCTACACAATTTTCTTGCTCTATCCATGAAACTAGAGCTGATTGACAAGCCTTCTTTGTAACACTGGAAAACCATCCCAACCACTTATCCCTTGCTATAATCTCTGATGTGTCAGGGATCTCATTAACCTGTCCATACATCCAGAAAACTTTAGCATGAAAGAAGAAACAAAGTCAATATGATCAAAGGTACTTAAACGAAATGCAGAGGCCTTCATTTCAAGATATAAATTAGGCAAAATTACTTGCCATATGGAACAAGTAATCATGTGATGTATGTCCAATATCTATGCAAGAATCTGAACAAGTGTACCAGCATCCACCAGTTAAATCATGATAGTCTTCATCTGCGGGGAAGAATTTATTTGGCTTTTTGAGGAGCCATCTAACAGGAATTTACAAAATGACATTAAGGTAGAACTCCATTGCAAAGCCTGAGTTACCTTCAATTTTCAACCATAGGACTAAGAGACTTTGGCTATAAAATCCATTCACTATAAGTTTACACTAATGGAATGTTGAGAATTTGCCAAAAATTTAAGTTAAGTCATACTTCTTCCCACATCCTCCTCAGCTTCCTCTGTCGCGGTACATAGGGAAATAAACAAAGATTTTAAAGACAATATGTCCAGCTCAATTTCCTGTTTCTTTTCGAAAAGGCATCAGACAAGAAAGTTACTTTCACAACTTTTTCAATTAGTATCGCGAAAATTCCAAGAAGTTTTTAAGATTTTTCGATGGAAGTAACTCACAGTCAGAAGCACAAAAAAGAAAAGGTAATTTTTCATATGGTACCCTAAGGCTTGGATCCACATGAGAGTTCTTGCATTTAAGTTTGTAGTTCTAATTTTCTCTTCCTTGCTGACTTGTCCATTCCAGCCCTTTCCTTTTGGGTCTTCCCATGGCACTGGTAAAGCTCTTCAAGGCCTTGGAGTTTTCGATGAGGGAATTAGTGGTACACTGAAATAAAATTTGTAATTTTGCCTCCAGAGAAAATACACAAGTTACAAGTGACAACACTAACAATAACACAGTGAGGAATCTGAGGATCACAAGCCAGGACCCCATCAAAGAGCATCGAGGGAAGGCAATATATATGCACCTTTGTGCTTTGCTGTCAACAAGTACAGCATCAAAAGTTACTCTCTCGTGAATTTCCAATGGAAAGATTTGTAGTATTCCTTTCCATCATACACATCTGATATTTTCCAAGTCACTAAATATATCATGTTCAAGAGACAAGATTGAATATTGAAATCTATCCAGATTCCCAGGGTAGAAGCACAATGTCAGTATTACACCTAACCTAATATACAAGTCCCTACCTCTTTCTCAAGTTCCTCAATTGAAGACAAGAACAGCCTGAATCTGGGAGCAGTAGCAACAGCATACAAACTTAGAGGCATCTTGGCACGGTCCTGTTCAAAATCAACCAAATTGTTCTCCATGATATAACCATTTTCAATAGCAAGAAGAGAATCTGTTATTTTTGACTTGACAAGATTCCAGGTGCACTGGCCATTCATTTGACCTTCTTTTTCAGTTTTACTGCAAAGTGTTACAGAAAAGGAATCAGCACAAGATATGAAGCACAAATCTGGAACAATTAAGGATTATGCAATTACTTCAGAGGCCAAACTTATAATTTAGACTGGTAAGCTTACCTACCAAAAGACTGGACTTGCAGGGAGCAACATGTCACTAGAAGTTATTTTTCGAGAGCTATAGAATCTCCCAGAAGGAATTACTCCAGCCATATATGCAAGGAAAACACTGGCAGTGAGCAACACTTGATCAATCAAAGGAACCCAACCCGATGCAGCAGCACCCTCAAAATTCATCAGAGTTCTTAAGCAGTTACACTTAAAGAAACTTTCCCCAGAAACACGAGTTTTGACATTAGGGGTTGCAACTGATAAACCCCCACTCTTGCAAACATTCCATGGAGGGACTGATGCAAACTTACAGGTTCTGCAGGCAATGTTTGAAAAAGCAAAAAATTCAAGCTTGTTAAAACCTATATAAGCTGAGACCGTGGTACCAGACAAGAAAATTAAAATGCAAAAAGCAACAGATGGATTATATATTATTACAGAACTGAAAAGCTAATAAATCAGTTGTTACATTCAGTATCTAAACTAAGAAGAAGCTAAAATCCACACATGATAATAGAGTCATCAACCAATTGAAGACATAAGAAAGGATAAAGAATGACCCATTTGGCCTCAGTTGGAACAATACAGATACCACTTCCACTAGTTTAGATAGAATCCCACAATTCATGTTTTCCTCATGAGAAATAGAAGAGGTAGCATAATTTTCCCCGTGACTTGCCAATCAGTGAAGACGACTGTGCATATGATTGGTCGTCCCCAATCCCAAAGGATGCAGGTTCAGCCGTCAGCAAAACATAAGTAGAAACATAATTATAGGGAACAGACAACAACAGCAACAAAAGAAGACCAACATGAAGTGGGATCTGGAAAGTTCAGATGTATGCAATTGCCCTTGGTGTGCAACATATCATTACAAGTTCGCCACACCTGAATCATTAGAGCTATCCAGATCTCCCAATACAATCTGCAAGCAACCTCACTACCTGGACTTTCAAATCAACCAAAAGTACCTACATCAAACCACCGATACGATATGGCAGTCAAACACCTGCCCTAATATCCTGAGACGCACCCAATGTTGCCTCTCATCCCCATTAAGATAGGTCAACATTCAGCAGTAGTTAAATGTTGTCAGATACTGTATATACATTGTGCCGTCTTATTCAGTCCATTCATCTGTGATTTATCATGTTGCGGCAGTAATTAGCATCATTGCAGAACAGGCAAATACAGAAATTAATTCCTACTAAGTAGCATATTGGATATTGCTTCTTACTAGCATCATTGTTCACAACTGACCCCAAAAACACACACAGACACACCCACAAACAAAAAGCAAAAAGGGCATTGTATCCTACTCAGTTCAAGTTAACAAGTTATCAACTGCAGCAAGGAAATCGAAGGGTGTTTACAAGCGGACAAAGAAATTATGAGTTCAGAGGTGGGTAAGGGAAACATCATAGCACCTGGAAAGATTAGTCCGAAATGATTTCTGGGGTTTAAGCCGTGACCCTTTTGCATCACTTCTTGGCCACTGTGATTTGAAATTATAAGGTACAGCAGCACATTCCGCCATTTTAAAACCTTGCATTATCGCCGCAATTGGTCAAAACATTTCTCTTTCCCTCCAACAACGGTCTACCACTCTACTCGCATCTACCCAAAAAACAATCACAATCAGCAAAACCTTCAACAATTCACATATTAAACACTCGAATATACAATAATGAAGCCTGCGATATCAAAATTCTCTCCATTTTGCCCTCCAAAATCTTCCAACAAGACTAAATGGAGTATTATTTAGGGTTAGGAAGTTAGATTTTAGCGCAAACGTACCTGAAGATTAAGCCTGGTCAGCTTGTTGTTGTTGGAGCCGAGTGAGGGGCTACCACGCTAATCACCCCCCGTATAGAGAGAGAGAGAGACGCCGCAAATTTCTGGTTTTAAATCGATAGTGTTTGCGTTCGACGATGGAGTTGAATTGCTTTGGTCAAAAACGTTGACTATCTCGTATTAGAGTGATACTTCTAACTAGCCATTCCCCAAGCATGTGATTTTAAATGAGCTATACGAATCTTAGCTCATTTATGCCGTGTTGGATACTATTTTGAGTAGTATTTAATATTTTAATAAAAAATATATTAATTAGTCATTTTTTAAGATTTGTTCTTCACGTAAACAAATTGAGGTGGGTAAAATAGTAAAGTAGATTGATATAGGTTGAAATGGGTTAAATTTTTTTATATGATAAATTAAACTTGATTAAAATAATGGAAGTGGGTTAAAGTAGGTTGAAGTGGATTGAAATGAATTGAAGTGGGTTAAGATTAGTTGAGGTTAGTATTTTAGAATTTACCCACAAAAAGAATAGGCCCTTATTATTTGGAATCTATTGTTTGGACTAATACTTTAAACAGTGTTTAACGTTTTAAACAATATTTTTAAAAGTTAATAATATTAACATTTGACATCCAAAAGTAACGTTTCATATTTTTTTGCCAACAAATTTCTTTTAAAAATTTTATCATTGAAAATTATATATATCATTGTATATAAATTTACAGTAATCACTACCCCAATAACTAAATTTATTGAACAATTTTACTTCAATCACTCATCTAAATATGTATCCGTTAATAGGTGAATTAGAACAGTTATATGCTATTTAAATTGTTATCTGCTATTTGAACCGAGCCTCAATACTACTTGGCTATAATTTTTTCCTTAAATGTTATGTTATGTTGAATCATGATTGGGTCTGAAATGTAGGCAACAACTAATGTAATAGGTAAAGTCTTTACAACCCATTCTCAAAGTTCAGATTCAAATAGCACTTGTTTTAGCATTTTCAGGGGCTTGTTCTTTTCGTTGAAAAATATGGGTTGATAAATGGGTGAAAGTTGGTTGAAATTGGTATTAGTGAGTTGAAGTAGGTTAAAGTAGGTTGAATTTTTTTTTTTTTGGGTGGATATGATTGAAATTGGTATTTTTTTATTGAAATTCGTGAAGTGGGTTGAAATTAATTGAGGATGGCAAATTTAGATTTACCAACGAAAAGAACAGGGCCTTATTTACAGCTATGTAGCTAAATTGTAAGTTATATGAAAATTTGTTGTAATCATATGCAATTGTAAGAAGCTATTAGAAATTGTAATGAGGTGGAAGAAAGTTACAAGGATTTGTAGACTGTAAATGAGAATTTAGTTGTCACTCATGATGAGTTCCAATGATGCCGATAGAGGTAAGGTTGCATATATTTGGATCTCCTCATAACCCGTGAAAGCGAGACCCACATTGGGCGGCGGCGGCGGTGGTGGTGGTGGTGTTGTTATGATGAGTTACAAGTGAACTATAAATTCTAAAGGTTTTTAAGCTCAACGTCTCGATGAAAACTAAAAATAATATAGCCTATATGCTAATAATACGAACTTTAAGGGGTTCTAAAACAACAACATGAACCTTTTCTGCTGACTATTAGCAATTTCAATTTCAACAGTGTTTGATTTTATATGTGTCACTACCGGAGGTTATATGATGATTGATCTGGTAAAGTACTGAAATGAATATATTTTTTTGCATATATTGATGACATACTTAAGAAATTCGATTAGTCTTCTGGCTTTATGTGCAATGTAAAAAATGTAGAAGCTAGACCCATCAAATCCGCCGTCCACACACCACAAAACTCGACAATTGCTTGTTAAAACTAAACATGATCTTAAGATGACTGATAAGTGATAACTAATAAAAAAGGCGTGTGTCATTTTTATCTTACACGCGTATGAAAGCCAAACGCCTATTGCCCAACAAGGTGGCCGCTCCGCCTCACGGTCTCTCACTCGTCACTCCAGTTCCCCTCCCCGCTCCTCCCTCGTTTCCAGTAGTTCTCCTGCAAGGTAGCTCTGTTCAGCGAAGCTAGCAAATAAAGAAGGTTCATGTTCCTCTTTCCCCTTGAAACAACATACATCTTTTAGTTAGTTATTTATTTTGTGCATTAACCCCCCAAAAAAGTTCCTAACTCTGGGGGTCCGTTCAATTGTAGTTCTTTTGCAATCACAGCGTCTTTTTTCTGAATCAATATTGCGAACATGACCCTCTTGATTGCCCTCAAATGTTAACATTGTAAGCATAACTATTGCAACAGATGTGAATCAACATGCTTTTGATTTCATGGGCGGTCATATATTTGTCGTACGCTTAGGAGTAAACTGAGGGAACCAAGGGGAGATATACTGGGAAGTATGATTTTGGGTCGGCATTAGAGTGGTGACGTGATTAAGCAATGGAGATGAAGTCCATAAGTTGTGGGTCTTGTGTGCAAAAAGAGTTTTTTCATGGATGCATACCACCTGTTCGATGAAATTCCCCAAAGGGTATTACACTGTAGCATAGTAGTGGTAGTACTGCTGTTTCTAAATTTATCGCCCAAGTTTTAGAGGAAAAGTTTGGACGAGCTTCTTTGAAGTTCACTCCATTTAACCCATTTGTGGTCTTGTAAGGATGTAGTCTCTTGTTGGAGCTATTGATCGATGTCTACAAAACTGTGATATTAGACATATACCCCCCCCCTTTTTCATCCAATAGTGGAATGACCGATTGTGAACCAGGTACATTGTTTCATTTCAGTGTGCTTTTCCTGTGAAAAATCTCTTTGGTGAAGGCTTGGGAAGGCAAAAGTTTTTTTTGGGGGGGGGGGGAATTGAGCAGTTATTTTCGTTCGGGCCTGAAAGAAGTAATTGATCAATGGCGTTGAGAAAAGCACTTGGGTGGTCTGATGGCGAGCTCATGAGGTCAGATGCAAAGCCATGCTCCAGATTGATGAGACAAACAGCAGGGATCTTTACAGTTGGCGGTGCTTTGGGGTTCTGGGTTTTGTGTAGACTGCACTATGGTATGTGTTTATGCTTTGTACTGCTTCAACTACAGCGACTTTTAGCTACTATTTTGTCTATGCACCATATTCCAATGTTTGCTATTGCTACTAGCCTACATATGTTAATAACTCCAATATGTGACTGATTTTTCTGTTTTTACGTATCGTTGATTAACGGCATTGGTTTTCCCTATTTTGCTGTAACTGCCCTGATTTGACTTCTGCAAGTAATGAATTTGATTGTTATGCCTTTAATTGAGAGTGGTTCTTCTTCACTATGAAATGTTTTGAGCAGCTGATGTTGTAATAGAGTATGTTTTTGTTGCATTGTTTCTGATGCAAGCGAAGCAATAATATTATTCAGGGTTGTTTCAGTAGGTTATGAAACAGCACCTATTGTATATCTAAAGCATTGCCAAGCTGTGCCATGACTCCTCAAATATCCTTCACTGGCAAAGCGTCTGATATAGTTCTTCTTCAATTGTATCATCTGTGTGTACTTGTATAACTTTTAATCTGAAAAAGCTAACAACCGAAACAAGTAACAGTGCTGTAACCTGTCCATTTACTATTGTGGGTTTGACGGCTGATCACAATGGTTGAGGTGGTGGCTATATCAGTTCCAGCGCTTCTGTTTATTTGTTTTATACTCATTTTAAGCTCAAATAACTCAATGCTGAGAGAGCACTTTTTTTTTGGGGGGGGGGGGCTGAAAGAGCACTGAGAAGTGGTTTGTTTGATATTCAGAGTGATTAAAGGTAACAAGGGATGACTGGCTTGATTAAGAAGTGATTAAATAATTGTCTATTTGGACAATATTGAGGTGCACTGGGATGGATGGCGATGAGGATCCAGAATGATTAAATGTTGCTCAATGTCACATGTTGCGCAGATACGAAGCGAAGATTCAGAACTTATGACTTGAAATATAACTAAACATCAGGACTACATTGTGATGGATGTGCATGGATGATGCGCATCATATTGTCTCTGTATTTGTTTATCAAAATTGGTATCCTCCCCCCCCCCCTTTCCCCAAATATTTATTTTCTCTAAGTCGCCGCCTTCCAGAAGTCCCTTCTTCTCTTCTGCTTTTCTCCACCCCTCCCTTGGCTAAGAAAAAGGGGTTGTCATTTCAAGAATCAAGTGTCTGTATCTAACGCTTGTGTTCGCGTGCGAGCATGGGTGTGTGTTTTACATTATCTTTGTTTTTATTTCTTTGTGCGTGGGCACGGGGGCGTGATTTGCATTATCTTGTCATATTATTGTGGATTATTAATTAAAGGGAAGAAGTAGCTCTCTTGTTTTCAAGTGACTTGCGACTGTTTTGAGTTGCGGTGTAATGAGTCCTTTTCTGATTATCTGTGATGTTAGCTATTGAAATTGAGTGTTTCTTGCTGATACACGTTTAACCAACATGAGGTTAACACTGCACAGAAGTTACTTTCCAATTATATCCTTGTGATATGGACAACATAATGGGCCTACTTGAAGCTGTAAATTCAAGAACTTTGGTTTGATTTTTGCTTGTTTCTTTTTACAGCACCTTTTTTTTTTGGGTGCTGATAAATGCATCCAGGCGATGTGTTGTTTTATTTGAGTTCTACCCCTCAAACTTAATGGGTTTTCTGCTTTTCAGGCCCTAGAGTAACAGTGCCACGAAGTCTCAGATGGGGAGCTTGTGGAGCTGTGTCTGTGAGCTCAACTTCCGCTCTGCTAGTTCGCCTTTTCAGTCCAGAATGCGAACCCCAGAACATAGCTGCTTATGACACCAAGAAATGATCTCTGTATCAGGATGTCGTGTATGCTACTAGAGTTGTCAGGAACTTCAATGTTACTTCAACATGTAACCTCTAGATGATCTGATTGTGCATATATCAGTATCTTTCTTATGAGTTCCTACCAGCACTTTTGATTATTTGCATTCAGCCGTTGAGCTTATGCCTTATTACAACTAGACAGGACAGAACGGCTATGACTTGTTGGAACCTTAAATGTAGAGTGTAGATATACACACTGGAAGTGCACTTACAGCAGGCCTTTCTGGTGCTACTGTTACCTTGTTTTGTTTATTGCCCTCCTCCCCCTCTTTTTAGCGGTCGGTTTAGGTAGTAGTTCTCTTGGAAGTGCTATATTTTCAACTGTCACAATGTGTAGGTGTGTGCGCTTTGTTTTCATTTCCTCTTGCTGAATCTATTTTATTGTTTCTCAACGAATGTGGCAATATCATCTTCATTTTTGGCGGATGGTAAAGTGTGCCGTGCTTCTAGGGCCTAGTAATAACTCCCTACGTTGGCTTGAGCTTTGTTTTATAAGTAGTCCTGAGGTTAGCAAGTATTGAATCTTGAAACAAGTGAACTTTGAAAAAGTTCCCGATATGAGTAGGAGACAAAAAATTGTCTCATAAACCTGGAGTAAGAGAAATTATCTGCTGGTTACTACGTAGCAACTACCGAGCAATGTCTGATAACAAGCGAAGGAACCGTGATTCAGTTAAAATAGTGTGGGATCATATATTGCACAATGGACAGTGCTTTGATGTGGTTTTCCCACTTTTCCCTATCTACTCTTCCTTTTCATCGATGTCAAAAAGCTGTTACTACCTTCCCTTTTTTTAAATTAAATGGCAAGTAATGCAACAATTAGATGGCTTTTATCTTACGAATTCTACCTATATTGTCCTCAATAAGAATTGAAAGAAAAGACAAATAAGGATTAGAGAGCCACAAAATGGAGGAAGAAATAGAAAGGCCAAACTTAGCTATTCAATCAGCTGCTCGATTTCTCTCTCTTAGAAAATGTTGCATGTATACTTGCCTGCAAGAATCGAGAAAATTTTTGGTTAGCATTTGAATCTCTCAAAGAATCTGAGCTTCTACCTTGAAAGCTTTGATAAGAACCTGACTATTGCCTTCTAGAATAATTGATCGATGTCCTGTTGAACTGCTACACGCACCCCATTTCACATTGCTGTTGTTTCCGTTACTAGAACTGAGCTGCTTTAGGATTTGTAGTTCCAGCTTGAAGAAATCTTCCATCTCAACTTTTGAGAACAAATACTCCCGCTGATGAAGAAGAAGACTCATTCATTAGAATTGAAGCTATTACTACTTACTACAATATTATTGGTCGTACTACTTGAGCATAATATATTCGTTTTTTATTGGGTGCAATAATGTACCGATTTTATGTGCCAATGTATTGTGATTTATGTCAATCTCAACATTCAAAAATAAAATGTAAACTTGTAATTTCTTAGGGTTCTATTCATTTATTTAGAAAATATCAAACATTATTAGTAAAGCTTGGTCGAAAGTGGGTTGACACTTGCTTGAACATAATATATTCATTTATTTAGAAAATATCAAACATTATTAGAAAACCTTGTTGAAAGAGTTCAAAAAATTCCTGGCATATACGAATTAGAAAATTGAAGATTTCTTCCTGCCCGGAGAATTATGATAATGCTAAGTCAACTATATATATTATTGGTATTATCACTTAATGGAAAGGGGAAAGAAGAAAAAAATTAAAAAGTGGTGGTCCAATTGGTATCCTAGGCAACTGGGCATTTATGGACCCCGATAGCGCCGACCCGTTATCCGTCCACTGTCAGGAGCGAGAGGTGTTCATTGCTCTGTGAAACCAGCCTCTTGCGGTCCCCTCCACTATAGGACTCATAATGCCTGAGCCTTCGCCCAAGTCATATGGGTCAACTCCCAACTTGGATAGGACAGGCCAGCAGTTCGCCATCCAAAGAGCCGACCCAGCTGCCTGAGCCCAAGTTCCATCACCTTGGTGCCCCCACTTGGGTCACAAGCTCACGTGACTGAGCTCAGCGGAGTTGGGGGAGTCCTTGGGACACTATTAACACGAGAAGGATCCTGCAGCTGGCAATGTGGGAGAGACAGAACATTTCAGATCCAAACCATTGACAGTCCATCTCTCTTGACTCCCATAACTCGATTCCAAGTTGGAACCTGAATATCATTCATTCATAGGAATATTAATAACTTCGGTGTCCGATTCAAAATTTTCTGACACACATTCGCTCTCAGTTTCACCTACGAGATTTAGAGATCAAATATATACACGACTACTGGATTTGACAGTCGCTTCAAGTGGCCTTAATTTGTATCAATCTACAACAAGTCACACACTTCTTATACGGAATTGTCTGACAAAGCCTTGTTATGTATAATATCAAGTTCATACTACTAAGATGGTTGGCTGTGTAATGGAGTTGTTTGCCAATTTCCATCTATTATTGCCCTAGCTTGTTTTGTACTTCTAGAGCTCTGGTTGGTTGCTAATGAATTATATATAGGCTAAAGTAAAAGTTGCTTCTAACTGTCTCTACCTGCAACTAGCTTTTTTTTTTTCAATTTGAGATCTCATGTTGCTACGGTCTAATTATATGAACTAGAATTTACAAGTTACTATTACCCAAAATATATCTACATATATACAGTATTAAAACCAAGAAAAAGACCTCTAATCTTTTGACATATGGCATTCTCACAATTTTTATAAAGTAATTAATAATTTTATTTTTTGCAAAAAATTATGTCAAAATTGATGTCATCCCAAAAGTTAAAAAAATGAAAATAATATGATGTTTCATAAACCTATACTGCCAATTAACGACTTTGATCTCTACAATTTTGGTTAGAGTTGTTGTTCCGCGTGTTAGAAATTAAGTATGAAAAAATTTATTTCCAAACAAATAAGACAATGCTCAATTAAAGAACTCATGATAATTACCATGATTAAAAATTCATGAGATATCTCATGCATCGATCACATGGATACGAGAATACAAATCTATATAAAGATATTAAAGCAAAACAAATGCTTCTCTCCAAATGCCACATGTCTCTCCACATCAACCAATTTTATTTTTGTCATCCCCATTATTAGAAAAATCTGAAAAAACTTTTTTGATTTCTTTTTGGTATCTTTGATATTATTAGAGTTGTCGTTACGATTTAAGAAATATAATATGTAAAATAAGATATTATGATTTCCAATATCACCAAAATTTTGCAAAGGTTGATAATACCAATGCTATCTATTGTTAGGGGTACTTTTGGATATTATTAGATAGAAATACATACAAACAAATACGATGCTAAAGATATAATACTAAGCAATTTTGAGTGCTTATGTTATATTTACTATTTCTGACAATATCGTAAAGATTATAAGATCTTTATTATTATTATTATAAAAACAAAAATAAATAAATACAATAGTAGAACTCGATCATGCATTACATGGGTCCTTAAACGAGTTTTTTGTTTATGGTAAAAGGGGCTTATATTAAGTGATTATCCAAGAAAGTACACATATCAGTAGATGCAGGTCGATGATTGACAATATCATATCCTCCGTCCAGATCCTAGGACCTGATACAAGTGGTTGGAGGTGAGCAGCTTCATGGGCTACTCGGTTACTACCCCTCTTAACACAATTCCAAGCAAGAAAAGGGAAATTTGAAGCTACACTAAGAATTTCATAAACAAAAAAACCTAACATAGAGTCCAAATAAGACTTATTACGAAGCTTAAAAATGACGGAAAGGCAGTCTCCTTCGATAATAATGTCAGGAGTAGCCAGCTTGAAGGGCTTGATTCAGACCAAACAAACAAGCCTCGACTTCTGCAATATCTGCGCCGTGAAAGTACGTGAGAGAGCTGGTTGGTGCCTACCATGACGACGTCCCCTATAGAGTCCCGTATGAAGAAACCCAGACCTCTGCGCCATTCATCGAGCTTACCTGCGTCAAAGTTGAGCTTGTAACGCTCCAGGTCAAGAGGAGACCAGATGCTGACTTGGTGGTGGCTTGATGGGGTTGGGGAAAGCTTAGCACCTTGGAATCCTTTCACAAAAGCGATAGCCCTCCCAGCGAGCATGCTTAGCGAGTGGTCAGCTGTGCTAAAGATAAAACGATTCCTCGAAATCCAAACCTTTCAAAGGACTCCGAGGAACTCGCCCAACTCGTCTATGTTGAGAAGTGATAAAGCAATGAGGAAGCAATCCATGATAGAGGGGAACCTGTGCCCAAAGATCCGGTTTGAGCCCAAAGATCCGGTTTGAATGGGCCAGCCGCCTAGATTTCAACAGCAAGAGGGCACTCAAGCAGAGCATGAGTGGTGTTGTCTTCTAAGGCCCCACAAATATGGCAAGCCATATTGAAGTCCTTAAAGCGACGAGCTAAATTGCTTCGGATAGCCAAAGCACCAATCACATCTTCCAACCAAACATTTTGATTCTGGGCGGAACATCAAGAGACAAAAGAAGTTGCTAGGGGATAACTCCCGAGTTGACGCTAGAGGAAGGCTCTTGAGACTTTTTGAGGGACCTAGCAAGATGGTAAGCAGAACGCATTGTGAATTTCCCGTCCGTGGAGAAGTGCCAAATGAATTTATCCTCGGGCCGGGCATGACAGAGAGGAATAGAAAGAATTAAGTCGACGTCAAGCTCCTTGACAACGTCCTCTTTCCAGCACCCAGAATCCTTGTGGATGAGGTCAACCACCAACAAACCTGTGTCCATGGGTTGCTCAGGGGTAATGGGTTTGAAGGAGAGGGGGCGACTAAGCCACTTATTCCTCCAAACAGTAACAGAGAGGCCGTTACCAATGAGCCCTTGGGAGCCCTTGCAAATGAGATCACGAGAGTCGAATATGCTACGCCATGTGAAGCTGGGGCGGTGACCCAATCCTGTGTCAAGAATGGAGCTAGCTGGGAAGTATCTGGCTTTCAAGGTACGGCTAAGTAAAGAAGTGGGAAGGTTCATGAGTCTCCAGAACTGTTTAGATAAGAGGGCATCGTTGAAAGTTTCAAGGTCCCGAAAGCCCAGCCCATCTTCGTCTTTCCTGTCGTATAGCTTCTTAACTCTGGTCCAGTGAATTTTGTGACCCGCACTTCTGTGACCCCACCAAAACTTGTTGATAGTAGCTTGGATCGAACCACATAAGTCCTTGGGTCATTTAAAGACACTCATAGCGTAAGTAGAAATAGTTTGGGCAACGGCCTTAATGAGCACTTCCCTACCCGCCCAAGAGACTAGTTAGTCCATCCAAAAGGATAAGCGCTTGCAAATACGATATTTCAATGAAAGAAGTGGTTTCTTTTTTTTCCGCCTTATAAAAGTAGGAAGGCCCAAATATTTATCATGGGCAAGCACCTCCTTGATATTAAGGCAGCCAGTAATGTCGTCACGGTTTCATTATGGAACTCCCTTGGAGAACATCACATGGGTCTTGTCAAAGTTGATTTTCTGTCCAGAAGCCTTCTCATAGGTGTCAAGGATGTTTTTTATCAGAAGTGCCTGGGCATGATTGGCCTTGCAGAACAGAATAGAGGGTCCTTAAACTAGTTATCTATTAAATGACAGTAACTTGATTCCAATTAACAGAAGATTAAGGACCAAAAAAGATATAAGCACTTTTTTTCTTTTGTTTGGTTTTTATTAGACCAAAATCAATCTAACAAACAATTTAAAATCATCCGACAATTAATAATCGTTACAATGAATTATCACTTTTTAAGATGAAGAAAACATCAATTAATAGTGTAACCACTTTATTTGTATGATGTAATGACGTATATTGGATAATCCAAAAACATAGTCATGTACATTACCAGACACACAATATCTATACACAAACCAATTTCTTAAGTGATTTTTGTATTGATAACGAAAAAATTATTTTTTGAAGTTCAAGCCTTTTCCTAATTCCTATTACCATCACTTGCAAGATCATTCCAACCAACTTTTTACTATTATAGATTTTTTTTTAACAAAACATAACTGATCTTAATCAAAAGAAGCTTATCATCCATTGGAAATTCAGTAAAAAAATATAAATAATAAGCCGAGTATTAAAGAAGTTCAATTTTCCCCAAATAATTTGCGCATAATTAGTCTAAGAAAACGGTGAAACAGTCTCCCTTTTGAGCGCTTGGTTCGCGGTCAAAATCAAATGAAAATAATCCTCCCACACTCTCTCTGTGTTGTCCTTCCCCTCTCTTTTTCTTTCCCTTGTCCCTTTGCTTGTCACCTCCCTTGAGTTTTTCGCTTTACTTTTGTCTGTGCTTTCTTCTCTTCAGTTACGTTGTTGTGGATCAGTTTAGCTTAGAGAGAGAAAGAGAGATACAGAGAATGAAGCAACAGTCGCTGATTTACAGTTTTGTTGCTCGAGGAACAACCATCTTGGCTGAATACACTGAATTCACTGGAAATTTCGCCACCGTTGCTTCTCAATGTCTCTCCAAACTTCCCTCCTCCAGCAACAAGTTCACTTACACCTCTGAAGGCCACACTTTCAACTATCTCGTCGACAACAATGGCTTCAGTACATTATTTCCCCCCTTCTTAATTAATCTCTCTTAATTTGTTGCATTCATTCGTTTCGCATTCTAATGTCACTCCCATGGATCTCTTTTGTTTGTCTTGCATGCGGTTTTTTATTTTTCGACTGATCTTCGAATTGGTCTCTCTGACGGTAAGAATGCTTTCGGGAGTACGACTGCTTACGTTTGATCTCCCTAAACCTCGTGAAAACGAAACCCATACTGAAAGTAGTAGTGGTTGCCTTTGCGATTGACTGTGTTTTTTGTGAATTAGATGGTCATTTTCTTGTTGGTTCTTTCTAGAGAATTGGTATAATTATCTCAGATTAAATGTTGGGAGTGAATCTGTTAGTATATCTGGCACAGGTTCTATATATATGTAATGCATGCACACTGTCTCAATGGTAAATTGATGGGTTGAAAATCCTATTCCAATAGGGGAAAGGGGTTTCACTTATAAGTGTCTTGCTACAAGACACTTTTTAAGTGTCTTGTTTTCATTCAAAATATACATTACACATATTAAATTGGAAAAAAAATGATATGATTGAACAGTGGTAAAATCATCATTTTATACATAAGCTTTCACATTTACAAAATTGCACATGATATATCTTTCCGGATGGGGTTGATCCGATTAGGACGTCAGTTTGTATTTGTCAACGTAATCGACAAGTATTAAAGCTTTATGACTCATAATAAGTTGTAATTATTAAAAATTTGGTGATTTTAAATCGTAAAACATAGTAAATTATGTTAAGACAAGACATTTAAGTGTGTCTTACAGCAAGACATGTATCATCACTCTTTTTTATCAATATGACGTCACATTTAAACGAGCATAGCTAAGCCAAGGGACACCATAGACGTTCATGCTTTAGAATTTGAAGAGTGATTGAAGCATCTCAAACCATTAGGCTTTGCCCATTTTTGTCCATGTAATGTTCGTGTAAATCGAGGGAAGTTCGTAGGATGTAACATAGAATAGTGTCATACTATCTACATAACTATATATAAAATTGAGTGACTTCACAATATTTTTATCAAGTGTCACAACTTTATTGGTTAGCATATTAATTAGAACTTTAATTTATTTTGTATCTTTTACATGCATACAACTCTTTTTTAACTTTTCTTTATATACTTCACAAGATCTTTCACCTTCTCCTAAATCCATTTCTTAGAAATGTGATTAACAAACATTTACTTGAATATACAAGATAAGACATACGTAAATCGAATTAAAAGATTCAATAGATACATTATTCAACTAATAAAATAAATTTAAATGATGAAAATGATATTGTTCATGAATTATTTATAAATTTGGACATTGATATATTATCTAACTCAACCCTTGTATCGTAAGGGGAATAGTTCTAGTGTTACTAATATTCCGATATGGTTGTTCGACACAGATGTATGTTCACGTGTTAGACACAGCTATTTTTGAGAAAATGCGCATATTTTCGTTGTAATTTGAAATGTCAAGTGTCGTATCCTTGTTTAAGTCCCAAGAATCCAACACATGTATGGTAGGATAAAATGAAGAGTTGAGCAATCATGTTCAATTCAATAGTATGTGCTCTAATTATAATCCGTACGGACCATACAGAACAAAGTACTCCCCCCCCCCCCCCCCCAAAAAAAAACCCTCCTTTTTTGCCTTCCTCCCTCCAGATAATTTGTCCTTTGAATGGCTATGGCAGACTGACTGGCAAAATTTTCTTAAGTCGGTTTTGTCAACTCCGAAATGATGCAATGGTTGGTTGTTTTCGTAATGCTTCATATCCGCACATATTGCCTCAAATTGAGGGTAATTAGTTTGTTGTGGAGCTGCATTATGTTTTGTGTTAGTCTGATATATGTCGTATTTGCTATTGCTACTACTATGATCAGCCTTTTCTGATTGGCATTATGACTTGGGAGGTTTATAATTCCGAACATAATGTAAAGTACATAATTTAAGGTGGTCTTCCGATATCTGGCTAAAGTTGGGTGTTTGCTCCCTATGCTGCAGCTTACTGCGTTGTTGCAACTGAGTCAATTGGCAGACAGGTTCCTATTGCTTTCCTTGAGAGAATAAAGGATGAATTCATGAAAAAATGCGGTGCCAAGGGCCACGCAGCTGCTGGTCATAGTCTCACCCACGAATTTGGGTACTTTTTCTGTTGTTATTTGATTAAGAAAATATGCATAATGTTCATCTTTTAGGTACTTAATTTTGTACCGTACCCCAGGTCCAAACTGAAGGAGCAGATGCAGTATTGTGTAGATCATCGGGAAGAGCTTAATAAGCTTGCCAAAGTGGAAGCTCAAATCACAGAAGTTAAGGGTGTCATGGTGGATAATATTGAGAAGGTAGGAAACTTCGCATTTAGCGTGCTTGATTGATGTATGAGCTCCTCCATTTGCAAGTTAGAGCCGAAACAATTTGTGATCTCCTGAGATATTGAGCCTCGAGCATCAGGCATGTGATCATAGATGACTGAATGTTAAGGGCATTTGCGTTGTTTCAGGTTCTTGACAGAGGTGAAAAGATTGAGGTCCTGGTGGACAAAACAGAAGATCTTCGTGCTCAGGTCAGTATTTATTTATCTACGTATTTCTGGAGGCGAAAACCAAATGGTTTGACAAGGTGATGATGCAACCATCTCATCAGTTTCATACAAACTAAATGTAACTTCTCATTCGCATTGGTTGTCAGACTACTATGCTTTCTGCGGTGCTGGTGTCCATTCCCATAATAAGCCAATGTAAATCTAAAGCCTTTCTCTGTTGTTGCAGGCACAGGATTTCAAGGCACAGGGGACCAAAGTCAAGAGAAAGTTGTGGTTCGAGAACATGAAGATAAAGCTGATGTTCCTGTGCATCGTTTTGCTCATAATAATCATCCTTATTGTCTCAGTCTGCCTTGGTGCCAACAGGTGTGGCAGAAAATAGTTTTCATCAGTTAGTAATATATATCTATGCTACAAAGTCTAGAATTTTTCATCAACAAAGTGCGGCAGATTGGCTCATCTGTTTTACTCTTCTTCAAATCCTGGAGTTTTGGCATCTGTGTCCATTTGACACAGCTTGACATATTCTTTGAGTTCTTTTCATATATTAGAAACTTTCGCTCTATAGGATCATGGATTTTTTTGGACGTGATTTTTCCCCCGATTTTGGGATAAATCTATATAACAAACTTCTATATTGAATTTGTTTGACAGTAGCGAAGATTATCGAAGTTGATCTGTCCTTGAGAGAATTTTTCCTTGTTGTCTTTGAATTCTTTTAAGCCTCTGGAAAGACTTAATTTGAGGATATTCCACAGCTGAGATGGTAAGCTGAACCCCTGTACAGGCTATAACAAATTTGAAAGTATGCCAAACAAAAATTTACAGATTAAAGTAAAAGTCATTGATCAAATCCTTGAAACTAGTCTATGTATGCTAGTTGATACCTAGAATATTATACTAAAGATGATGGCCAAACAAATTACCATTTCTTGGCTAAGTGCCAGTAAGGTGTCTGATATGCTTTTCAATACCCTGCAATCAGGAGAAGATATTAGTTAGCTTTGATATTTACATAGGAAAATTAGACCCCGGAAATATAGCACATATCTGATCATCTAGTTGACAATCCATGAACAGATAAAAATAAGATGATCTAACTTTGATTCAACTCAAACATAATTGACTGTAAATGACCGTGTTTAAATTAGACTTGACTTGAACGCGACAGGACTGGACCTGCCCTGTAGTCCTGAACCAAGAGACAGTACTTGTTTAGCTAGGAAGTAAGATGGTTTTGATTAATAATCGGGTGAAAGAAATTACTTATTTGAGCGAAAATTTACCCGCCACAGCTATAGGGATCTTTCAAGCCATTAAAGAAGATAATGTTGTTGCCAAATCTTTCTAGAACTGATTTCATGGCCTGCAATCAAACATGTCTATAGAACAATGTACTTCCTCAGGTCAAACTAACAAATAGTTTAAACGGGGAAAAAAGCCAACAAACGAACGAAAGGAAAGAAACTTACATGGCCCCCAAAGTAGGTTGTTTGTTATCCATGGGGACGGGGAGCAACACTGTGTTTCTGTTTGCAGGTCTCGGCAAAACTAGTGAGGTCGAAGGGCTCAATGGGGAACATAGAGTCCTTCAACGTTTGGCCGATTGGTGTTACCATTTTCTACATGCCTAACACAACACCACAAATTTTGTTACAATATCATGTACGCGATATTAGTTTTCCATAGCTCTTCCCTAAAAACCCAAGTATCACTATGACAAAGAAGCAAAAATATTCAATCAAGAGCAGGAATTTCACCTGCCAATCCCACCATAAAACCGTTTTGTTTGGAACTTGGCTGAATGTGTCATTTACGTTGTAACATTTTTACTCTCCCAAGGCCGTTACTACTCTAGAATAGATGCCATCCAACAGATCACCAGATGCGCTTTTCGCTTCACTCACAATAGCATCGCATGCAGCTTTTATGTAGTCTTTATTTGGCTTTGAGGGGTTATACTGAGCTATCTCAGTGAACAATAGCTTCAAAAATTCCTTAAGCTCAGTTGCATTCACCAGTGGACTGTCATGACATTTGGTAGAATTAGTTTGTTACACCATTGGTATGATGGCAGGCACTGTGATTGGTGTTGGAAATGCAAGTGTTTGATCACATTTTGAAATTAGTTGACATCAACAAAACATTAAAAGTAATGACTTAGTGAACAAAGGATTGTAAGATTAAACTAAAGTCTGGAACCAGCGGAGCCGCAATTTTATCATTGTCACCCCATGAACTGCAAATGATAGTGTAGCAATTTCCACTAGTTTCCTGGAAAACAGTTTAGTTAATACAGTAATAAAAAGATTTAAGCAGAATAGTATGTGAGAACTTCAACAGAAAATGGAAAGATCAAAAGGAAAGAAGAAGAAACACAAGAGGGTAAATTACTCAGTAATCTTTTGTAACCACAGTGTAGAAGCAATCCTGAGGGATAATGTTATCAAAATAGAGGATGGGGTCGGAAGACGCCATGGCTCCTATGGCAACATGGGGGTACTTCAATCGAAACCATGCTACAAGCACTGAGTGAATGAGTTGCATTAGACTTTGGAAAGAAGCGGGGATGTTTTTTCGCTCGAGGAGGGGTTAAGAGATTTGAAGAATCAAAGGCTATAAGATTGCCCTAGAGGGGAGTGAATAGAGTATTGATCAAGGTTGCAAAACAATCGAAATATAAATGCGGAAAAGTAAATACGAACAAAACACAATCAATTGTTAACGAGGTTGGGCCTCAAAAGGCTTAATTTCCGCCTAGAATTCCCTAACTCTAGGATTGATTATATTAAAAGAGATAGATACAACTCTAGAGTACACCATACTCTAAGTTCCAAGTTACAAGTTGAACCCTTCAACTAGGTTTGGTAGAGTTGACCCTTGAACTCTATAATCGCGCCTTACTTACAACTTAAACAATACAACTCAAATGTAAAGGAAGCAAGTTTAAACACAATGTATGCCAATGTATTGCTTGAGTGAGTAGTATGCCAATGTGTGCTTGCAAGTCTTCATTTTCTCAGCTCTGATTCAGCTCTGTATTTATGGTAGAAACTTGAACGATTTGTTGGAAACTAGCCATTAGATACACCCCGGATTCCAGCTTCAGTTTAGTGCCTTAGACTGCAATTCAATGTCCCTGAAATGTTGGCAATCTCAGCAACCAACGGCTAGAAGGCTAATTTTCGCTTGATTTGAGATTGTTTCAACTGCCACTTCCATATTTTGAGCTGATGAAGATTTTTCAACGGCTACTTCCATTTTTAGCTGATTTAGAATCTCTTTGAGATAATTTGCAATCCTTCCATAATCAAGGCAAATATCAAGGATTTAAATCTTGAAAGTCAAATATTTACTACATAAGGATCCCTAATAATAAGGAAATAATCATAACCAAAAAGAATATTATCAATCATACTTTTATCAATTATAATCAGCTTTGTAATCTCAAGATAAAACAAATATAACATGATGAGTATGTCAATTGATTAATCTCTTTTTGTCTTTCATCAAAACAAATCAAAAAACTGAATGTGAGCCTTAAGAAAGCTAACAAGATCATAGAATCAAATGGTTATTAATGTACTTACTTCCTCCATAAGATGCACCAATTGTGATCACGGGAGCTTTTGAAGCATTAAACTTTTGTTTAAGATGCATAATCACCTCTGCATAATCTTGCAAAGCTTGAGTGGAATTGAAGTATCCACGCAGTAAGGTCGAAGGGCTCAATGGGGGACATAGAGTCCTTCAATGTTTGGCCGATTGGTGTTACCATTTTGCTACATGCCTCACACAACACCACAAATTTCGTTACAATATCATGTATGCGATGTTAGTTTTGCCTAGCTCTTCCCTAAAAACCTAAGTATCACTATGACATAGAAGCAAAAATATTCAACTAAGACCAGAAATTTCACCCAATCCACCCTAAAACCGTTTCCTTTGGAACTTGGCTGAATGTCTCATTTACGTTGTAACATTTTCTCTCTGCCGAGGCCATACTACTCCAAAATAAATGCCATCCAACAGGTCACCAGATGCATTTTTTCGCTTCACTGACAATAGCATCACATACACCTTGACGTAGTCTTTGAGGTTATTTGGTAACAAACTATTTGGAAAAAAATAGTTGTTTGGGAGGATTTTAGCTGTTTTGACTAAGTCAAATAGCTACTGGGTGTTTGGTAAAAAGTTGTTTGCAATTAGGGATCGTAATAAAACCCCTACCCATTTAAAACCCGCTAAACCCGCCCATTTAAAACCCAAATGGCTGGTGAAATGGGTTTTAAATGGGTATGAGATGGGTATTGAAAAATGGGTATCGGCATGGATACGGGTACGGGTATAGCACTTACTCGCCCCATACCCGTACCCTATCCGTACCCTTTTTTATAATAAAAAAAATATTTTCAATTAATATTTTCCGGTTTAAGTCCCATCCAAACCATTCTAATAAAAAAATTAGTCAATAATGTATTTGATTTTACATTTCTAAACAACATATTCTCAAAATATCACAACTTTGCAATCTTATAATTAATGACAAAAACATATATCGTACTTGGATATGGGTTTCATGTAGGTATTAATTTTCATTTTTTATGTGAACCCGAATAAAACCCGCAAACCCACAAAACCTGATGGGTTGGGTATGGGTTTTATTTTTTAATATCCGATGGGTACGGGTACGGTATGAGTATGATTTTTGAAAATGGTTATGGGTAAGGGTACAACTCAACCCATCCCGTACCCGCCCCATTGCCATCCCTATTTGCAAAAGTTGTTTGGCTCCAAAAAGTTCTTTTTGAAAAAACTATTCCTATTAACCTTTTGAGAAGAGCTTTTTGTTAAAATGATATAATTGTCCATAAGTTTGAAAGAATTACAGACATCTCATTAAAAACTAATTCATAAATAAAGGCATAAATGAAAATTTACCAACATATTTTTAGAAACAGCTAGTTTTTATTAAACACTTTTTCTAAAAATAGCTAATTCAAACAGCTAATATAAACAACTAATTTAAACAGCTAATAGCTAACAGCTGTTTGTCAAACAGGGCCTTTATTTGACTTTTGAGGGCTTATACTGAGCTATCTCAATGAACAATACCTTCAAAAATTCCTTAAGCTCGGTTGCATTCACTAGTGGACCGTCATGAAATTTGATAGAATTAGTTTGTTACGCCATTGTTATGATGGCAGACACTGTGATTGGTGTTGGAAACGCAAAACAAAACATTAAAAGTAATGGCTTGGTGTATAGAGGATCGTAAACTAAAGTCTGGAACTAGTCTATCAGTACTCGCGAGCAAAGGTTGAAGCGTCTAGTTAGGATTGAAAGTCCACCATGCTGAGCCGCAATTTTATCAATATCACCCCATGAAAAGCGAAGGATAGTGTAGCAATTTCCACTAGTTTCCCGGAGAATAGTCTAGTTAATACAGTAATAAGAAGATTCAAACAGAACAGTGTGTGAGAACTTCAACAAAAAATGGAAAGATTGAAACGAAAGAAGAAGAAACACAAGAGGGAAATTACTCAGTAATCTTTCGTAACCACAAGGTAGAAGCAATCCTGATGGATAATGTTATCAAAATAGAGGATGGGGGTGGAAGAGGCCATGGCTCCTATGGCAACATGGGGGTACTTCAGTCAAAACCATGCTGCAAGCACTGAGTGAATAAGTTGCATTAGACTTTGGAAAGAAGGGAGATATTTTTTCACTGGGGGAGGGTTAAGAGATTATAGAATCAAGTCGGTATTAATGTACTTACTTCCTCCATGAGATGCACCACCAGTGATCATAGGAGATTTTGAAGCATTAAGTTTTTGTTTAAGATGCATAATCACCTCTGCATAATCTTGCAAAGCTTGAGTGGATTTGAAGTATGCACGCAGTTGTCGGTCTTTTGGAGCAGCTTCCATTGTCCCTCCTGGATTTGAATTCCCGTAAAACCGATACTTAATAGGAGTGAAACAAAAGAAAAACCAATTTAGTTCCAACAACAATTAAGTAATTTGGGGGAAATTAAGTTATGCTTGGAGCCTTGGACTATATAACTTCAAGAAGAAAAGGAGGCAGAAAACCAGAACACAAATTAAAACTGTTTCTATAGGAAAAAAGGAGAATATGGTGGTCCTTGTTGCGTATTACCTCAATGTATATAGGGAGAACACTGAACTCTTTGGCACTGTCCTTAAACAGGCCATCCTGCAAAGAAATGGCAGCTTTAGCTCCTAGGATAACAAAGATGGGTGTAGTTGAATTTGGACCAGACCAGTATTCAGAATTGATGATCGATGTCCTTTTGTATGAAGGTATTATACTTGTAATGTGTAGAGCTTAAATGGTTGATGATTTGACTAAAGTAATAAGCCTAACACCTAGCAATTTGTGCTGAACGGGCATAGTAGGGACTAAAAGAAAGGGGATCCAAAAACAACTGAAAACAAAGAACAAATTACTCATTTTGGATTTGGAGGTGAATGCACTAAAAGATGTTTAGTTGCGCTACGCTTAATATAGTGGTCAATTCTTCCCTGCACCAGATCTACATTTTATAGGGCCTAGACAATGCAAAGAAAACCATGGTATCACTCTATGCTTTACTACAAACAGAGGAGACTAATATGTTTTGTGATGCATCATGCATCATGAATTGGTGTCACTGCACAACTATAAACAGACCCTTTTCTTGGTTGCAAGTAAAATAGATTGTCGTATGATCAATAAACTCCTCACAATGGGTAAACAGTTAATATTGTTGTCGTCTTAAGTTTCCTATTTTGCATTTTCAAATAGATTGGAAAGCATAGTGGAACACGATTTGCAAATCTAAGTGTCCAATGAAAATGTTAATAGAGTGAAAGACTTGAATCATTATAAGATTTCTGTCAAAACATTAAACGTTATTTATAAAAGGCTATCCTATATCATAGCTATGGATGAAGACTATCTAAGGCACTAATTTTCTCTTCCCCTATTGCCTTCCACGTTTGGCTGCCAACTATGCGCGGTCGAGGATTCACACGATTTGCCGACTTTCATATTCCATGTAAGATTATATATTCTCCAAGGGTACATGCACATAATATTTATTTTTTAAAAAAAATACATAATTTGTATATACAATTATTTTCATAGTAAAAACTAAAAGAAATTTAGTACATCACACAAGATCAAGAATACTAGTCCTTTTTTAAAACTTTTGAAAGTTATTGTTATAGTAACACAGATGTGGAAGAAAATGACTTGATCATTTATACAATTTATTAGTATATGTGGCTATAATTCTTCATTTGGGCTGCAATTTATAAATGATATCATATGACAGCTCATAAAACTTAAACACTGATGCTTATGAAATGACATCCTATATTAAACCATCTAATAATATTTCTGCTTATTATATATAGTTCAGTCCACTTTCACTTAATAATCAATGAAGTACTAGTACAATGCTCGTACATTGCACGTACATTGCACATACATTTCTATCATATTTAACTTATAATTTTTGTATAAATTGTTATACCTTTAATAATTTCAGAGATTTAGAAAATGAATGTAAAAGATATATATATATATATGTGAAAATATAATATGTTTAAACATCCAAAGAGAGAAAATAAAAAATAATATAATAAATAAAAATCAAACAGCTAAGCAAAAAAAGAATATGGATAAATTGGTTCAAAATTAAGAGAAACAAAATACAATTAGGAAGACTCTTGGAGACATTTACCCGTTTAGAAAAAAAAAGAAAAGAACAAAAATGTTAATGAATAACTAAATCAACTCATTGTTGCACTTATCCGAAGTATATAGAATCACTCAATTATAGACATACACTCTCTCTCTCTCTCTCTCTCTCTCTCTCTCTATATATATATATATATTCTTATATATATATTCTTATACCCATGTTGCATAGAAAAAATTTATGAGTTTTTAATTGTAGTAAGGTGAGAACAACCTCCCGCCCATCAACTCCATAATGAACCTTCAATCACCTTCCCGTGTTGGCAATAGATTGATTGGGATGATAGCGTCATCCCTCTCCAACCTCGCAAACCTCCAATATCTAAACCTCTCCTACAACTAGCTCGGTAGTCAAATTCCGAGCTTCATCGGCTCTTTGCCGGGGCTAGTCACACTTGACCTCTCTTACAAAAATTTCACTGGTTCTGTTCCGGTAATGTAGGCCTTCGAATTTTCCAATTGTTCTATCTTTAGGGGCAATCCTTACCTTCTTGGTACGACTTGTCATAGTGGATCCCAATGGTCGGGGCCAGTTGGTATTTAGTGGTCCATATGTAAGATCCTTGGATTATAGTTGTTCTCCTTGCGGGGGAGGTACATTTGCGGCTTGCAAAAAATGTCAGTTGGAGTTTGCAACTACATGCTAACAATGAAGACAACAAGACCTTCTAGAGACCAAACTCATGCAAGGTATGTCGATCGCTCTGAGTCCGAAGAATAATTCACTTCCTCAGATTCAGAAGTGGAATCTGAGCATGAGATGGTCTAATCTTTTTTCATCAATGGTAACTACTCTTAGGGTATTAGTTAGTGTTAATTCCACTCTCCTTTCCACTGAGAAGTTCTTTGTGAATATTTGTAAAATTTTAAAATGGGCCACCTTTGGACCAATTGTTCATATGGAAGGTTTGATCTAGCCCAATTCATTAATGGGCCAGCCCTGAACTAACCCAATTCATTTTACTAATGGGCCACTATATACATTGAAATTATTTTGTATTTGTACTTTCTGTTCTTATCTGTTTCTTTTCTCAATATTTACGTCTCTCATTTTGGCACCCTTTGGAATTATTTGGAAAACTTTTCTTTTTTCATATGGACCGGATATGGACAATTCTTCCTTTTCTTTTCTTAAGGCAAGGGACTTGAAATTTTTTATTATTTGTGAAACACATATCTAATGTGACAAGCATTAGGCAAATCATACATTGTTTCTAAATAAAAAAAGAGTAAATGAAAATTAGGAAACAGTCATGATTATAGATGATAAACTAGTTTTAAAACTATAGTTTGCATGGACTGGTATAATTTTCTACTTTAACAGATTTCTATCTAATAAGTCAATATGTACGTAATAAATATATTATCGAGTAAAAGCCCTATTGCCATTAATCAAAATAAATGAACTATTTTGATAAAAAGATCTAAGAGCCCAAAATAATTTTAAGTCACAAATTGAAGCATATAAAGTTAATGTAGCCATTAGTGCACCTTTGTCCACGAATTGTGAAATACAACTTTTAAATTTCATCATGTCTTATTCTATCACTCTCTGACTATAATTATATAATATTTCCTCTTAAAAGAAAAAAAGTTATTGCAATTAATTAAGGTTAATATAATAAAATTAATCCATACATAATAAGTTAATTGAAGAGGCCCGAGTTACAAATATCCATTGGTTACAAAAGTTTGATTCAAAGAAAATTAAAATATAATTATTAATTAAATATACTTCCCTTTGAAAATATAAAAAGTATCAAAGTGTTAAAAAATGGCATGTTGATAGCCATTTTATATCTTCTTAATTAATATTAAGACTACAACTAAAATCTAAATGTTTATTAAGTTGCCGAACTAAAATATTTGTAAAATATATATTAATGAAACTATAATAAAATAATTTTACTTTAAACCATAATTTTTCAAAATCCTATTTCTAATATTATTGATATGTGATTTTATGATTATACTTATAATATTAAAATTACGAATATAAAATTTACATGGGTTTTAAGAAGATACTAACACTTAATTTTAAAAGAAGAAGGAAAGATGAAGCACAAAATTGAAAACTTAGTAACTTTTTCAATACAAAGTGAAACCTATGAGCTGAATACATATATTAATTTGATCTAATTACTCTTGCTAATACATCTCAATTAATATCTAAAATCATTAACTTAGAAAAGAGAAAAGAAAACAATATTTACATCTAATGAGTGATTGCCAAATGTCTAATTAAGGTGTAATCACTCAGCTTTAAGTATACTTATATAGATATAGATTATACAGATAAGAAGCATATAGATCTTGTCATTATGTGGCGTAGTGCATAAACGCATAAAGAGGGGAAGAGAAACACAGAAAGAATCATCTAAACGTGCACAACGTAAAGGAGTGGTTTTTTTTTTTTTTTTTTGGTGGTGTGCGAAAGATAAAGGATGACATTAACGAAGCTACTAGTTGCGATGAGTAACTTGAGTTGGGGAGTGATTATCATTGTCGGGTTATCAATTGGTATTTCACTTGCTTGCATGGCAAATGAACCATATAGTTTGTACCAATGTTACCGATCAATCATCCAACAAATCTTGAGGATAATGGATATATATGTGTGTGTGAACATCGGTGAAGAAGGGGCAAGAGAACTCCATGCAAAATGGGCTAGCACCCCCTCCATCGTATGGTGGAATTGTCTCAATTACTCCAATATATTATGTTGCTAAGATCGATTTGTGCTCATCATAAAGAGATTGTGGTAATTACATAATTGTAAGTTGTTGAATAATTATAGTCAATTTAGACAGAGTTATGTTCAGCCTTACTATAATTTAGGATAGGAGGGTTTTTAAACTTACAATTTTCTCCCTAGGATGATGATACGTGTCTTACCACAAGATACTCTTAAATGTCTTACATTAACTCAAATTAATGTGTTTTATGATTTAAAATTACCAAATTTTTAATAATTACAACTTATTATGAGTTGTAAAATTTTAATATTCATCGGCTATGCTAACGAATAAAATTTGACACCCTAACTGGATCAACTCTATTCGTGAAGGCAAATTATTTGTGTAATTTTAGAAATGTGAAAAATTATGTATAAAATGATAATTTTACACAATTTGTAAGTTTTGACATCCTTCTACTATTCAATCATATCATTTTTTTTTCGATATAATACATTATAATATACATTTTTAAATGAAAACAAGACACTTTTTAAGTGTCTTGCAGTAAGACATTTATCATTTTGCTTTTTCCCTATCCTCCTCCTTTACTTTTTTTTTTGGGGAGGGGGGATCACCTAAGAACTAAAAGCTTTTTCCGAGGGGTTCACCTAAGAACTAAAAGCTAATGAATTAGGACTGAATTTTAATAATTAGATCAAAATCTCACAAAAATCTTTCTTTTTATTATGTATGATTTCTCTAGTCATAATGTAGTGATAACATATGAATGCACCGCTCAAAATCAAACAACCACAATTGTTAGGACAGATTAAAAACAAGAAGATGATTCGAACAATAATTAACAATAATTAATGAAAGTCATGCAACTCGCTCTTTGTAGCTAGCTATTAATTCCCTATCCTAAATAGTGATAGCAATTACATCCTAATTTGATGCACATTCGAGGCACAATAATCCGATTTGGATCTGAGAAAAAAAATATCGGAGTCTAAGGCTGGGAAAAATAACTGAATTTGAGTCAGGTCCATATTAGATTCGGAGAAAAGATAACATCCAATCCGAACACAGTTGACATATAAAAAAACAACATAAGTGTCCCATACTGTTACTGCAGGCATCTCATATGATAAAAGACAAAGGGATGCATGAGCCATGAGAAATAATCAACCGTCCCACAATCGCAATCATTCGTTGAAGGGAGAAAGGCCAACTAGAAAAATATTTCTGAGACGGAAAAGACACAATAAACAGTCGAATCTGTTGGCTGAGAATTGGGTCCTGAACAACATGGCAGGTTTTGAATCACAAGGACACAAAGGGGGCTATTCTCGAACTTGAAAACTTGAATAGCGGAAGGCCCATTTAATTGGACACAAATGGAAGAGACTGTTGTGGCCCCAAGTCCAACAACAATTACTAAGCCCAATTCATCTGTCAAGATTCGAAGAAGCTCAATGGGAAGTGAAGGCAGATAGAAACCGGAACTATAGAAAGGTAAAAGAAGGTCGGCTTTCGCTAACCAATCTACCGCCATGTAACCTTCACGATACACGTGCTGAACTTGAAAGCTAGTTGCTTGCCGTAGAAGAACCTAAATATCTCGGACTAGAATGTGGATTACTCATGGTACACTAATTTCGCCCCGTACTACTTGGATACATATAACATAATTTCTCCATAACTAATACAACAGTTGAGTTGAAACAAGTCATATTTTAGATCTTAGTAACAAAAATCATAGACTTCACTTAAAGGGAGGTAGGGTATGCGAGCTTCTCAAGCTCATACATCTAACAACAACTTTTATAGACTTTACTAGAGTTAATGAGCACCCGCAATAACTGATTAGGATTATACTTGCAAGTGTATTAGACTCACACTCACTCACATTGTTAGATGACTAAAAGTAGAAAAACATGGACAATTGTGATCAATCCCCTTTTATTTTGAATAGTTGCTTAATCCAAAGATCAATTGTACAAGCATATAATCCACCAACTTATTACTCAACATGCAATCACCATATATAGTGGTTAACACAGTTTTGATTAGTTTAGTCAACCACAACAACAATTCAGATTGTCACATTTTCCTGGCTTTCCAGATTTCAGATGGCAATGAAGATCACATGCTTCTGGGATACATCTGAAGGGCTCAGGTACTGTAAAACACTCATCGCCCGGTGTCGCGGCTGGCAATGGAGTGGGCGTTGGAGATGCACCTCCTGATGGTGACGGAGATTCATCATTGCGAGATACCATTTCTTGTGCATAACCTGTGTTTTTTGAATTTTCCAATATAAAATTTTAAACATGTTAGAGAGAGCCAAATAAAGAGCATGCAAGGCGTAGTATCAACAATAATAATAATAATAATAATAATAATAATAATAATAATAATAATAATAGTAGTAATAGTAATAGTAATAAGGGACAGAGAGTTATTTTCTATCAAAAAAAGGAAAGAGAGTAACATTCTGCCACACGAAATATGCCTAGGACCTGTAGTCCCAGGCATTTCGCAATGGTAGTAGAGCGCTTTGGGCAAAATGAAAATTAAAAAAAGGATGAAAAAAAAAATTGTTTCTCCATATTTATAAAGTCGTATTTATGATATAAAAATTTATGGAGACAGAGAGAGGATTTAGGGAGAAAATTACCATAAGAAATGAAAAGAAATAGCAGGATGACACTAAGGAGAGAAATGTATGAAGCCTTCATACTGAAATTAATGATGCTACTGAGAAAATTAAAAGTTACTTTTGGTTGTGAAAATTGTTATGCACCAATGCTTCAATTTATAGCTGAAGGAGAGATAGAGGGAAAATGAATTCATATAGAGTGACCATCCTTTGCTTGGAAATCGAAATCCTCCCTAATCCTGATGCACCATACTCAATTGGATTTTATGTATTTTAACAAAATCATACTTTCTGTGATACAATAATTAAGGACTTCCCTTTTATTTTTATTTTTTTCAATTAACTGACCTACACCTCTTGGATTACAGAGTAGTTGATTTAGTTGTTGGCAGTTGTTTGTGGAGATATGCTGTTAGCTATTGAGTATTAGATAATTGTTGCAGTTTGGTTATAACTGAGTAATTAGAAAAAGCAAAATGATAAGTGTTTTGCCATAAGACACTTTTTAAGTGTCTTGTTTTTGCTTAAAAAATCATATTATCATATGTTTAAATTGATAAAAATAGTATAATTGAACAGTGGAAGTACACTACAAGTTATAAGATGTGTACAATCATCTTTTTATCCATAATCTACCACCTTTCTGAAATATATATATCATATGCTCTCGCAGATAAGGTTGATCTGGTTATGGTCTTATTTAATATTTTATCGACGTAGCTGACATGTATTTAAGCTTAGCATATTCATAACTAAGCATAATCATTAAAAATTGGTGATTTTAAATGATAAAATATGTTAATTTTGGATTAGGCAAGACATTTAAAAGTGTCTTACCGCAAGACATATATCATCACTCTTAGAAAAATGTGTCCTATCAAGTTGATTGTGTTAATTGCATGCAGGAATTATTTATGGAAAAAGTATTTGGTACAATTAACCATTTGAAAAAAAATATGCATGACAAAAATCTAACTACGGCAAGCTAGTTTATTGGCTTCTTGTAAATAAGTAATTTCTGGGTATAAAAAGTAGTTATAAAAAACCAACTCACGAAAAATCGCAAAAAATGACTTAGGCATACGTACAGTGGAAAGCCCCCTAAAAGATTATTTTGAATGAGCGTAGTCAAAAGCTATTTATCAAACATGTCCTTTATAATAATGTGTCACTGCTATTGCAATGATAAAAGCTAATTTCAGTAGCTCATGACCGAAATAGTACTAAAACACTGAACGCAATTAAAATTCTTAGGTAATACTTGGTTCAATGTAAACAACCTTGCAATGTAAACAAATTTATAATTGTGTTTTCATTATTTTGTTTGATTATAAGGGAGTATTGTAAACGTCAACTACCTAGTACCTTGTAATTATGATTACCACAAAATAAGTAATCATGATTGCATTACAGAGTTAATTGCATTACTATACATTACATTCAACCAAACACAACACTGTAGTTTATTCAATTCCAATATCACGACCCCATACGACGTCCATTCACTAACAACTTCTCCCTTCTTGCTCCTAATTGTCTTCTTCAGTATCCTTTAATTGTCTTCTTTGCTTCACCCCAGTCTCAAAGAAGTAGCTTCACACAAATTTCAGATCTTGGCTCTTTCCTACCATATCACAAATTCCTCCATCTTCACAATTGGAAAACAAATCGAAACATTCCACAGCTCATTTTGTTTGAAGTAGAAACTCTGATCTTGTAAGAAGGACATAGGGGGTTCATAAACTATATTTGATAATTACGTTATTTTTTTAATATTTGAAAATTTCTAAGATATACTTATTTTCAAAAGAAAAATCGAAAAATTTGGATGAGAAATTTGAATATTGATAAATTACTTGAATCGTGTTGATATTATCAAAGTAGTGCGAGATCAGAGGAAGTCGAGAATTTTTTGGAGAACTTTTCCCAAGCTTTCCTCACAATTTTATAAGTAAAATTTTATCACTGTTTCTAACAATTTTTTCATCTAATTTTTCACCATATTTTTTTCTTTGTGATTCTCTGTAAACTAAATACAAGAAAAAAATTACTTTCCTAAACATTTTTCTTTCCACCAAATTTCTTAAGGTTCAAATGAAGCCTAAAAGTTTCAAAATTTAACTTTTACACTAAACAGTTCTTTTAATTTGAGTTTACTGAGAGGATATTGTTGCAGTTATGAAAAGTGGGGTTATCCCATGTTGACAATTAAGAGGCATTGACCTTATATATAAGCTTGTGCACGACTAAATTAGCTACATAACCATAATTTCTCTTACCAAAATGCATAATCGAGTGGTGCAACGAGTGACAAAAACCGACCAACCTTGTTCAAGTGCATTGGTTGGATTTAATTACTAGCTAGTAGATGTGAATGCGACTCTTTCCCGGACCCTCCGTAAATGCGGAATGCTTGTGCACCGGGCTACCGTAGTAGATGTGAAATTCATGCATAAATAAAAGATTAAAACCATGAAAGAAATAAAACAAGAGCAACTATTTTGTGACCAATTCCATTTTAATTTGAATAATTGATTGATCAAAAGATCAATTGTACAAGCATATAATCCCCCAACTTATTCATTATATTACTCATGTGGTGATTCATAGAGTTTGGATTGGTTTATTCAATTCCCCACAACAACACTGGTGATGATTGCTGCATTTTCCTGGCTTTCTACATTTGACAAGGCACTGCACTTCACATACTGCGGGTATACATCGTCCGAAGGGCTCATGTACCGTAAAACATTCTTCACAGGAGCTTGGAGATAGAGCTGCACCTCCATCATGTGCCAATGGAGCAAGAGCGGGCAATGGAGATGGAGATTCACTTGGACGACATACTATTTCTCGTGCATCACCTGTATTTTTTTCCATATAACATTTTCAATACGTTCGAGAGAGCCAAATAAAGAGCAAGATGAAGCATCCGTAATAATAATACCACCACCACCAACAACAACAACAATAATAACAACAGCAACAATAACATAGTAGCATTTATACCACATGCCTGGGATCCGATCCAGACATTTTTCAATAGAGATCGGGCTTACGGGGAAGTGGGTAACCAAGTTTACGGGATAATTTCAACAATTATGTGCTGAAAAGTGGAATATATGATATAAAGACATCTAAAAATATATATGTGAGAGCACACGTACGTATCAGACACACATTATAATTTGACGCATAATTTATGCTGAAAGAGAGAGGCGTTGGGAAGGGCAGAGGTAGTGAGGTACCATGAGAAATTAACAGAAATAGTAGCACGATACTGAGGAGAGAGAGGTATGAAGCCTTCATACTGGAATATTGCCATCGTGAATTAAAATTAAATTTTTTTCTTTTTTGGTTGAGAAAATTGTTAATTCACCTGTGCTTCAATTATAGCTGGAGGAAACAGAGGGAAAATGAATCCATAGAGAGTACGTGACTTTCCTTGTTTGGAAAATGAGATTCTTCTTATTTCTGATTACCATAATCAATTTAGATTTTATGTATTTCAACAAAATCTTATATTGAATTACATACTAATTAAGAACTTTCCTCTTATTTTTTTTAGAGAATTATTAGACCACGCTTAATTCAGGGTCATTGTTTGATCGAATAGTTGATAGTTTTTTTGAGAATGTAATAAGCTTTAGAGTTGTGGATGCTTGTTTATTTTACTATTAACAAATGATTGATTAATTGACGCAAATTATTGTGCTCAGTAAATTGACCTTTTTTTGGGGTAATATGAACCACAAAGACCAATGTAGACGGAATTCAGACACGGATTTTTAGCAACAATTCTCAAAAACTTTATCGATTGGATTAGTTGACACCCATCCAAATGCTAGCTAGCCAAACGTCTTCGGCATACAATATTCATTGGTAATTTTTTTCTAGCCTGAGGAAGAAACTAGTAAGAGAGACTAAAAAAATTGATATTTGACGGTTATACTATTTTCTTTTTGCGTCTAATATTTTAACATCGCAAACATTTATAGATTTTTTTTTTTTTTACAGAAACAAATTTAAAAAGATTGTCTTTTCACAAAATTGTCCTACTTTCTTCTTCTTATTCTTCTTTTTTAAAAAATAAAAAATAAAAATCAGCTGTCATTGTTGACAATATTGCTTATAGCCATTAACAAATGCAAGTAACATTATTTTTTATTTTTAAACTCCGTTTGGTCCTTAAAAAATTTGGAGGAAAAAAAAAGTTGAAGGAAAAAAATATGAAGGAAAAAAAAAGTAGAGAGAAAATGAATTTTTTTTCTCTTGTTTGGATTGAGGAAAAAATACAATAATTTGGGTGAGAAATTTGAATATTGATGAACTACTTGAATCACGTTCATGTCATCTAAGCAATGCGAGGTTAGAGAAGGTTGAAAATTTTCCTCAAACTTTCGTCACAATTTTATAAAGAAAATTTGATCACTTGTTTCCAATATTTTTTTCACGTAACTTTCCTCCATATTTTCTTCTTTGTGATTTTCTCTAAACCAAACACAAGAAAAAAGTAACTTTTTCAAATTTTTTTCTTTCCATCAAATTTTTCAAAATCCAAATGGAGCACTTAGTCTTTGCTTGCGATGAACATTGACATTGAAAAGACTACAAAACAACCATCTAGAAAACCCTCAACAAATCAGATTGTAGAAAATAGGGGTTTAAGTACCCCTCAAAACACCTTTTTATTTTAATCTATAACCAACAGCTACTAGCCACAGACTATATCATATATCCACAATTTCCCTAATTTTTACACATCCACCCTCGGTCACACACCACCAGAAAGAGGGGGGGGTGGGGAAGGAAACCCAGAAACAAAATTATTGCTAGCAGGCTAATTGATCTTTAAAGTTTGAGATTTGTTCAAAAATAGGAAGCCTTCGAGGTCTAATGGGGGCCCATTGGGCCCCAATTTGTTCAAGCCCATCAACAAACTCATCATCCAAATGAAGGCCCACCAAGTTGGACAGACCAGGAGGGGGCTGCCTTGACTCTAAGTCCAGCAGCAACTCTTCGGCCCGGTTTCTAGCTCGAATATCATCCGACCCCGGGACACGGCCCGTCAACACATCCTCAAGAACCGACCGGGCGTCATCGTACCGGGCCTGCTTTATGAGACACAGGCCCAAGTTACAGGCCTTGTTTGCATCCGGGTCGATCATTTGGGCCTTTTTGTACACCACTTCTGCTGCCATGTAGTTTGTTTTTTGCATGTAGGCCCAGCCCAAGTTCCCCTGTGATTTTCAGGATTAATATGCTTTCGCAAGTAGCCAAAACAGGGGGGGGGGGTTACACTAGAAAAGATTCAAGTTAAAGAAAAGTAATACTCCAATAATGATCATTGGGACTATCTCAATTTTTGATTAGATCACCTATTTCAAATTATGTTTGGTATTTATTTGGTATTTATTCGCTATTTTTTTAATTTATAAAAAAAACTCATTTTATTCTCACAAATATGAAACCCTTATGGATAAATAGCCATTATTTCCTCACATTTCTAAAATTTCATTTTTCATCACAAGTTGAAACTTTTTGAGCTTCCTATGGTTTTTTTTTTTTTTTTTAAAGGAAATCTTTTCGAGCGGAAGAGCCTAATGTACACAACCTATACTTACATATTGTACTCTCAAAAGGTCTTAAATAAAACGATTATGAATTCAAACTCTAACGTATGACATTACATCGAGAATTCTAATACTCCAAAATACCCTGAAAAATTCTACTTGCGAAATTTCTTGTTGTGTGTCATTTATGTGACAATTAAGCGAAGGAACTTCTAAAGTTCACACTTAATAATAACTTGTACTCCTGTGACAAAAATACGCACTTGGTTACAAAGGAAATATACATATAAAAACAACAAGTCCTGCTTTTACAGGATTTAGAGAGATCCAGATATAAACATCCTAGCCCCTACGCACGAGACGAAGGAAATATACATCTGAACAAATTATATACTGTTTCTATAAAAAAATGAAATGGGATGGAAGGAGTAATAAGGAAGGAATCAATACCAATATTCTAGAGGTCTCTTGTTTGATGGAGACTTGAAACTTCCTGCCATGAGACCTTGCAGTCTTGGTGGGCTTTCCATTGAAAGCTTGCCCTTGATATATCATCCTTAGCTTCTGCCTTAGAAGCTCTATTTGCTCATCTACTCTTCCACATTTCTGCTCCACAACAAAATCAATCCATAGTTCATTAACACACAATATAACCATCAATTTTTCAAGCACAATAATGCTAATGTTTGCTATGATCATGTTGAACTATAGCTTAACCTTATGCTATACAACCATCCATAGAGTATAAGTGTATAACCGACCCTGTAAGTTTAAAATCTTGATTATGTCGATGTGAACGACGCTAATTAAAGACTCGTAGACATCAGTTAGTTCAGTTGGTAAAGTAACTGTAACCTTATGCTATACAACCATCCATAGAGTATAAGTGTATAACCGACCCTATAAGTTTAAAATCTTGATTATGTCAATGTGAACGACCCTAATTAAAGACTCGTAGACATCAGTTAGTTCAGTTGGTAAAGTAACTGTATTATGGTAAACAAAGAAGTTCAAAAGCAAGGAATTACCTTGTACAAATCAATGAGGACATTATCAAGGGACTCTTGAGCATTTTTAGAGCAAAGGCCCCTAAAAGACTTGATGGCTTCAATGGCTTCTTCAGTCCTATCAAGTTGCTTCATCACCACAGCCATGTCCTTGAGGGCACTATCCACTCTATCCCCTGCATTTATTGCCTTCCAAAACCACACTATTGCTCCTTCTGGGTCCTTTTCTACCAACTGAATCATGCATAAACAAATACTATCATCAACAACTAATCCCAAACTTGTCTATCTAATTATGATTAATTAATGTGTGATTATAAACAAATTAAGAGCAAATTGTAATCTTAATCTATTAATTAAGATTGATGTTTTACCTTCTTAACCCTAATCCCAACCAAAAATAATTTTGGAAAAGGAAAAAAAGAAAAGGAAGGAAACTATCTAATTGGAGATTGAAATGGCAGAAAGCAACTTCTCCAACAAACTCTAACTACCCAAGATATAATTATATCAGAATTAATAAACAAATCAACATCTTAATTATCCCATTTCCTACCTAATCAAAGAATGGCTCAAACTTATACAAGTCTATCATACTATTTAAAGAGGCAATTTTTCAGGGAACTTTATAGAATCACCCCCCCAAAAAAAAAAATTGCATCTAATCTGGGCATCATCATCATTCACAACTGCACAAAACTAATTAGTCCTAATTACTGATAACCCAATCATTAACAAAAATAAATTTAGGAAAACAAAAAGCAGCAGAAACCAAAAATTACCTGGGCATGTTTGGCGCGAACATAAGGGCCATCACCAGAAGGAACCTTATGAACAACATGAAATATCTCTTTTTCTCTATTTGGAGAAACTGGGCAGTTGCTAAGCACCGTCTTCTTTGATGGGCTTCTCTCCATTTTCACTAATCCTCTGTTTTTCTCTATCTTCCCCTGTTTTTCAGTCTCGTGTGAAATTCATATCACTGAATAATTGGGGGGTTTTGGAGGTGGGTTTGAAGCTGGGAACCCTTAAACAAAAACAGGGGAAGACAGACATGAGGAGAGAGAAGGTAGGGGGGAAAGTGAACACCTTATAGATCGGGGAAAGGGTGAGTTTGAACTTGGACGCTTTCTGGCTCTCTGTTCGTTTTTCCCTTTTTCTCCCCTTTTCCCAGATCTTTCCTTTTTTTTATCTTTTTTTTTTTAAACTTCCCCTTTCAGGCCTCAACAAACGTACCTAATAAAAATTTAAAGGAAAAGAAAAACAAAAAGTCAACCCCAACGACTTTACCACCTTGCCTCCCAAAAAAAGAAATAAAAATTGGCGCCTCCAAGTTGGACACGTGTCACTTTCCCCCTCAACCAAGTACAAGAGTCTAGAATTTCTCCCTCCAAAAAAAAAGGTTTATATTAGCAACTTAATGAACTTATACTGAGTTCATACACTGTTACCATGCATAGGCAATATGCAACATGTTGATATTATTAAATTTTGCTTTATTAAATTTTGTCTATCAAGTAGCAACAAAATCAATGATTACATTTTGTTTAAGACTTTAAGTAGTAATCAACAGTTGATGTTTGATCTTATGTGTCAAATTGGTGGATAAAATTCTTCATGTTACTTTTAGATTTATAAATATAAGTCTCATTTAAAATATATAAGCTTTTACAAGCAAAAAGAAAAAGGCTAAATTCATGTCTTTGGTAAATGGTTTTACATTTAGCTAAATAGTTTTATGGAGTAAAATGACGAATTATTAGTTATTTATTTATAAACTATTTGATATGATTCCATCATTCTTCTCAAACATGTTCAAATTTATATAATTCCTTTTTCTTCCAAAACTTGTGCTTCTACCTTTTTAGTGACGGACTTAGAAAATCGATACAAATGTCCCATTTTTATTGTCAATAAACTAAACTAATATCATTTAATTTTTACGAATGTCCTTTACTAAGAATTTTTACAAAAAATTAAGAATATCTATATAGAACTTTTTTATGAAAAAACTCCTGTCATCAAATGCTTGGACATCCACGACAACAAATTGTATCTCTTCAAAAACAACTAAATGACATGGAATGCCGAGAATAGATTTATACTATAACACATAAATAAATAGTGCTCTATTGCATGCCAAGAGAAGGGAATTTTTTTGACAAATTATAATTGACGTTCGGATCGAAGTAGCCATAATTTCTTCAAGGAATAATGGGTGGTACTTGAGCTCAAAATGCTCAATCATGTTCTTACCTTCAGTACGTACCAACAAAATTAAATCCACGCGAACCACCCCCCCCCCAAAAAAAAGGAATTAGAAAATAGAAACCATATGATGCAATTAATAATTCTGGATTTATGCAAGATTAGAACAGTGTCAGGCCAAAACAAGACAATACCTACTGAATCTAGACATGATCATGTAACTGATTAATAGAAACCTTAATTTAGAAAGAAAGAAAGAAGACAATATAACTTGCTTTGTCTTATTTAATTTAGCGTATGATTGTGATCAATCTAATATAGCCTGAAATGAGTCCACATTCATGCTTGGTAAAAAGGTTTGTCTTGTAAAAATATAGAGATTTAATTAGAAATTTAATTTACATGCTCCATGGATAATTGCATGACGGTTTGTCATTCATGCCTCCATCCATATGCCGTATCCATCATCACCAAGGAATTTGAAGTGGATTAAAAGCTCCCTTAGAAAATTTGGTGGAAAGAAAAGTCGAAGAAATGAATACGAAGGGAAAAAAATAAGTAGAGAGAAAGTGATTTTTTTTCTTATCATTTGGATTGAGGAACAAATACACCAATTTGAATGAAAAATTTGAATGTTGATGAATTACTTCAATTATTTTGATATTATCTAACCAGTATAAGGTTGAAGAAGATCGGGAATTCTTTCAGATCAGAAATTCTTTTGAATATTTAAGACTATAGGAAACTGTTCGGCTTAGGATAGTAAACTTGCTTTCTTCTGTCAATATCGTCTCAAAAGTCCACAAACACATAAATCTCAAAAGTCCACAACCACATAAATCTCGCTTCTCACATAACCTTACCAGACAAAAAACGATGCTGAACCTTCGAAGCGATTATTTCAGTTCCATCATGCGATCATTTCAGCTGCTTCATCATAAGTCTCATGATCTACATAGTATCTGCAGATTCTAAACATGATTACAGAACTGATTAACTGAAGCTGTCCAAAGTAAAGGAGACAAGGCTGGTTGATGGTGCTGTCAATTTTTCGATGCGGACTGAAATCAGAGCACATTCATGTTGCTTCAGCTCATTTAGTCTGCTGGGGAAATTTTCCAACCTGAAATTTCCCCAGCAATACAAAATGAACAGCAGAGGAGGATAAATTTCACCGGCTAATATCGAGCTACTGAAAAAATGGCAACAAATGCATTTGATTACACTAAGGATCGAGGTCTGAATGAATTACAGAGAATATATAAGTAATTTCAGAAGACTTGCCCTTGGCTAATAGAGGTTAAACCCATAGTTGTACTAAAACAAGCCACTTGACAATCATATACTCCGTGCCATTTGCAAAACGATAGTAAAACCATCGCATGACCCTTAAACAACACTTAAATGCCAATATTCTTAACATTTCATCAAGGAAAGCTTTGTTTTCTTTTCATTCTTGAACATAGCAAGCAACTTCAAGCCAAGGCAAGCACTTCACATGGGAGCCAAAAAAAGCAGACGTCCTTCTAGACCGGGTTTGCGCCACCTCGAGAACGCCCTCCCATTCGCCCACGACCACGAGGTCCCCGTGCATAGCCTCTGCCCCCACCACGTCCACCTTGATGCCCACCATCTGTCACAAAGTTTGAAAAACACATTGAGGAGAATGACCCAGTATATGGTAGCATGCAAGCAAGTTAGGCAATATGCTCAATGGAGCATATGGCACTCAGTGCAATGACACAAACCAACTTGACCAATCAGCACATTTGTCCGAGTTAATAATAGTAAAAGCATACAGAAACCATTTCCAATTATTGAAACCATAGCTAGACAAAGAGGACAAAATTATACCATAACTTGTCCATTGGATGTTGCCTCATATGCCATCCTACATGCTCAGACTCTATGCACTTGGGGGACAAAACGAGAGCGGGAAACCTAAATAGTTGAACTCAATGAAACCTGGGGTCTAATAGAGACAAACTCACTGCAACCCATGGACAAAGGATAAACAGATTCAACCCTCCCACGCCTTTGCCCAGATGAGATTCTAGGATAGGTTTAAAAGGCGCGAGACGCACTGAGGCACATAAGGTCCCAAAGTGCAAGGCATAAAGCGAAGGGGCACGCTTCATAGATGCAAGGCGCACTTCTATGCGAAATTTTTTTAAAGTATTTCATATTTCACAAAGGAGATTTTGCATAAACAAGTTAGATAAATGCATTAAAAAGTGGTTAGACATCAATATAGCCACTGACACCGCAAATAACCTTAAGATATACTATTTATCATTGTAGTTCCCCAATGCACACATTTATCATACAAGTATAACTCACCTTCTAGCTTCGAAGGAAAGAAAGAAGAAAAAGGGTAAAGGCAAGGCTAAGAAAAAGAAGAAAAAGGGGGAAGATATAGCCGTGCATCCTTGGGCACACCTCATCCCCTCTGAAGCGCTAACCTGGTAGCCTCACGCCCTCAGGTGGCCTTTTTTAAACTAAGAGGATATTGATTTAGGTTTGTCCACTTTACATAATCAGACAAGACTGCATTGGGCACTTAATTAATTAGATTTCATTAATTGCTGCAATGCATGCTTTCAGTGCTCAAGAGGACAATACTGCACATAAGACATACTTACCATAATATCCCCAGCCTCTGCCTCGTCCACCTCCTCTTCCCCAGTTTGAGTACCCACCATTATCTGCTATGAGGTGAAGAGAAGATGTGGGCATAACCAAAATCACGTCAGAACCAAAAGGAGGATAGTTGATCAAAAGCTCACAAGAAGAAGGTTAGTTCATCGTCAATACCTTGATATGATCCATAGCCCCCCCGGCCCCAACTCTGTCCCCGGCCTCTCCCCCTCCCTCTACCACGTCCACGACCTCGCCCATATGAATCTACAAACAAAAGTACAATAAATGTCAGATAAACAGTAATTGTATGACATACACAAATAGATCTTATCAATGAAGCTACCTTCATAAACAGCATTGTACATTCCGCGTCCTGCTCTAGCTTGAGACTGCTGTTGCTGATAATAATTTTGCTGTTTTGGCTGCTGCTCATTCTGGGGTGGAGCTTGATACCTTTTAACATATACATCCCAACCAATTAGAACGGTCTCAATTGACACACCAATCACATGTGCACAATAGTGAAAGCATACACTGATGAACTAGAACACAGCAGAGCTTCAATTTTAAGCAGCATAACTGAGAATAACAATCATTCAGTTAACAAAGTATTCTCTGACATTCACATTTGAGAAAAATAACTTCAGCAGAGTGATGGTGTTTTCTTGGAAAGAAAGCCCAGTGATGCTGTCATCCCAAGTTTTACACCACATACAAACCCCAAAGTAGCAGAATGAGGAGGAATAAATTGTAAAGACATACATCCTGACTCCAGTCAAAGGAAGCTGAGCTGTATGCGGAAGAATCCAGATTCATCAAAACAACTCCTAACCCCCCCCCCCAAAAAAAAAATCCCCATGCATGCATAGATACAAATACAAATTCAAGTTCCAAACATAAGAAAGTACCCTGGGGCATTTTTGTTCAGCTCTTTGGTGGACAGGGTGATAGATATCATTGACACTTGGCGAGTTGTCTCCAATCTGCAATGTACAAGTAATGATAAGTAACATTCACGATTAAGTGATAACTAGGGAGCAATTCATAAAAAGTGACAAACTCACTGCACAAGGCCCTCTTCATTGGGCTCCCAAACATCTGTTATACTGACTGAGCTGATAGCAACTTCCTGATGCAAGCGGGGAATTCTTTTCTGTTTTAAGAAGCCAACATATCAGTCACTATAAATTCTTCAAAAAAAGAAAAGAAAAGAAAAGAAATGGAGCGTAGCATAGCAGACCTTTATTATCTCTGCAATAGCCACAGTCTTGCTGATTGCTTGCCCCATTGCTTTCAAGACAATTTCTTTTGCATGTCTCTCCTGAACATAGCTCTTAAAAATGAATATGATATGACTTGGACACAAGCACTAGATGCGGATCATAAAAGTTAATTACAGCATCACAGTTACGTAATAAATACAGAACAAAGGCCCCGTTCGGCAAAATTAGCGATTCAAGTAGCGGATAGCGGTTCAGCTAGCAGATAGCGGTTCTAATTTAGCTGTTAGCAGATAGCTATTTAGATGAGCAGTTGAAATAAATGTGTTTGGTAAATGTAGCTGTTGGGTTAGCTGATTAATGTAAATTGACATAAAAGAATATAAATAATTTTCAAAGATAAAATTTCCAAATGATATTCTTTGGCCAAAAAATATGAAACGATACTTTTGAATCCCAAACGTTAATACTATTAATTTTTCAGAAACGCTGCTTAAAATACTAAACGCTACTTGAAATGCTAATCAAAACACTATGTTACCGAACACTAAAAATTACTTGATGAGCGTATTAATTTAGTCAAAAAGCCAAACACTAACCAAAACGCTAAAGCCAAACACGCCCAAAGAACATATTGACAGAGCATAAAGTAGTCTCAAAGTGAAGATGCTTCGAAAATCAAAAAGCAGCATCTAAAGTAGAGCAACAATGCTCAGGCACTAATCAGTAATCTATATTATGACTTGGAAACAACAACCTACAGAGCCATAACTTATAGCAATTCTTAATCCAACATGGAAAACTGCTCCCAATCATGGAGACCACTTAGACGCAAATAGGGCTGCTGATTGCTGCCCAAATATGTTCATGAGCCTGTTTCGTATAATATGTTCATTATGCAGCAAACAAAAGGCGTAATAAACAAGGATAATACATAAACAATCACGGCATCTGAAGTAGAGGGCCTTATGCAGGAAGCACTGCAAGAAAAGGAGCACTTTTGAAGGAATAAACAGCATGCATATTCACTAAGAATGGCTGTTAATTCAAAGGAAGGGGAATGTACTCAATCAAGTTATCCGACATGTGGACTAATTTGGTCAGCCAGTCAGCTGTACCGTACACCTCTCAACAGATGTGTCCATTCAGAACAATAGACTGCCATGCAAGAAACATGGTGGATTTCACCTCTTAATAAAATACTATTTTTCACCTTCAACCTGTATTTGTCCATGTTCTATAAAAGCTCATTGTACACCATCAGCCATGGCTTTTACCAAGGATTCAAAACGCGGTTTCAGTCGCAGTACGGCGAATTCACGCTAATGCAGCAATCGTATTCACTTTTGTGGTTGTCGCGGGGTGAAAACAGAGTTCACCAACTCCAAAACCTTTGTGATGCAGCCGTTTTGTCACAAAAGGGCCACATTTTGAATCCATGGCTATTAAATACAGCTTTCTATGTGCCCTTGATTGGAAATAGGCACGATAGGAAGGCGTTCACTACTTCACAACTATAAAACATTAACAGCACAATGACCAACTCTAATACAGTCCATTATAACTCAAAGACGGAAAATTTTCCAATAGTTACTGTTCCAGCCGTTCCCTAATAGATAGAACGCATTCAATCAATTATAGAATCCCTAAAGTACAAACTCTAAATCCCTAAAATAACCTGCCGAAGAGCAAAACAAGCATTTTCATTCATTGCCGAAATGAATTGAACACAATGTCGAGACAAGTAAGCCCCATTATCAACTACAAAAAATGCACCAAATCGAATCCAAATGTCCACGAGCAAAAATTAAAATCAATTACAGAATCAAAAACAACTTAATTACCCCGAAAATAAGAACATATTGGGTCAAAAACAAAAGAAGATAGACAAAATTGATTGATGAAGAAATGAACCTGAAGAAGAGTGGTGGCATAGCTGATGTAATTGCGGATGAGACCCTGAGTAGTAACTCGAATCTCGTTCTCGTTAATCGGAGATTCAGGCTTAGGCTTCTCCACTCGAGAGTATTTCTCCATTGCTTCCGATGATTGATTGAATTGGATCAGAGTGAGAGAGGAGAGAGAAAAGAGGAGAGAGTGTGGCTCTGGCTAAAACCCTACCCGGGAGGTTACTATTTAGAGACGCCCACCTTAAACCTCCCACACCAAGCCCTAACCTGTCAGTTTCTATGTTGTCTTTCTGTGTTTTGTTTTGTAATTTTAGCCTGCTTTATTTTGCATTTTTTAGAATTTAGTTAAGAGTTTACATCTTTTTACAGCCTCATATATCTTTTTACAACTCCTTATATCTCTTTATATCTCCTTACACCTCCTTATATCTCATAGATTTTCTATAACATTGATTTATTTTAGTTACAGAAATATGTATATTTTTTTAATGATACTATCAATATACAAAATTTATAAATATCTTATGAACACAATATTTACATAAGCATAAAAACATAATATAACGACGTAAATTATATTTGAGTTTCGACATGAAATATATATTATTATAGGTGACTATATATTTATTTATATTTAAAATTATTTACTTAAAATAGGAATTTATTTGAAGAGTTGTATTCAATTTTGTCAAAAAAGTTTTTTTTTGGGTCATACTTTGCTTATTCAATCAAACTAATGTTCATATAAAAAATCTTGGATGAAATTTTATTCACCAAATTTATGGGGATTAATATATTTTATTATTGTGTAATTAACTTAATTATTTATTTATTTTTAATAAGTATATTATTTTAATATTATTATTTTTCATCCAAAACGTATATTGTAAAATAAATTATACTATACAACTCTTCAACAATTCAACAACTTCTTATATCCATTCTTACAGCTCCTTATAACTTCTTACATCTATCCTTACAGCTTCTTACATCTTCTTACAGCTCCTTACATCTTCTTACAGCTCTTTACAGCTTCGTACAACTCCTTACATCTCCTTACATTTATTTATCTATCTAAAATGCGAAATAGAACAGGCTCTTTGTTAGTTTACATTTTACACTGGCGATTTAAAAAGGCAAAAAATAAATAAATGAATAAGAGGAACTTTTTTCGACTGTGAACAGTAAAAAGTGTATTTATTTACATTGACGAAACGAGCTGGGAAATAGTGACTTGTTGCGTGGTAATTGGTATGACTTGATATTCATGGTTTATAAATTGGAAATGGAAGTCAAATGTCTCGAAAATATGATAATAGGAAATTAGAAATTGCTTGTGTACTTATGCCTCAGTGTAAGCAATTGTTCAATTGAATTCCACTTTAGTGTTTTTGGGTATTATACTTGCTTGTTTTCTCAATCCCATAAATTTATCATATATAGGAATGCAATTTTTTAAGGATATATTATTTAATATACTATTTTATTTTGATTTTAAAACATAGAAGATTTTTAATGCTAACATAATAAAAAGGAACTTAATTTTAAAACGTCTTAAAAAAAGGCAAATAGTTTGGGATCAAAGAAGTAATATTCATAATACAATACATATATTACATATCATGTTCTTTATGCAATAGGATCCTTGTTCTCTCACAATATAAGTAATTAGAGCATTCCCAGCAACTGAAATGCATTTCAATGGTGGGACCCACAATCTCAAGAAGCTTGGCACGAGACATTTGCAATCAGGGCATGATGTTGGGGCATCGCACGAGGGAATATGCCTGCGGTTCCCCCCTTCGTTTCATTTTGTTTTTGTCCTCTTGTGCTTTTTTTTTGTTTTGCATTTTTTTTCTTAAAAAAATAGTATTTAGGTAATTTTTAAAAAAAAATGTATATCCACGACCAATACTTTATTGGGTGATCCAAATTGGAGTTTCATAAATTGTAGAAATGAAAGAATGCGAGTTTAAAAAAATAAAATTTTTACTGATGTGCCAATGCGGAGTTTCAATTTTTGAAACCTGGGTTAGGGATGCTCTCAATTAGTTTGTATAACTTTTGAACTTGAGAGTATTGAATGACACTGTGTCAAACTTAGTAATATTTTCGGGACATGTTAAAAAGATAATAGAGTTATCGTTTTTACTATCTCGAGGAGAAAAGTTGGCTCACTTGATCACGCTCCTCCCTTACCCTTCCCTATTCATGGTCAATAAATTGTTTATATATATATATATATATATATATATATATATATATTATTAAATAAAAGTTAATTGAAACGAGGCTTGTGGATTGTTGATCTGGAATAACTGCGCCTGAATCGTTATCAACACCCCCTGAATTGTTATCAACCCCCCCTAACAGCAGATGGCTTAGAGGACTTTGCTCCACCTGTTATGGAACTCTGACTTGCCTATCATTTTTACTACTAAAAAAAAGTTAATTGTGAGGTTGAGAAACAGGTTCCAACCAATTAGGGGCTATAATTTGTATTTGCATCTGGAATAAGAAGATTATCATAATATGCAATGCTTTTAGATGTTCTCGGTACAAAATGAGATGTTTTAGGCCCTATTCGGCAAAATTACTTATTTAGGTAGTGAATAGCGGTTAAGATAGCGAAGTTGTTTAGATAGCGTTTCAAATCTAGCTGTTAGCGAATAGCGGTTTAGATGAGCGGTTGAAACTAATGTGTTCGATAAGTTTAGCTGTTAGGCTAGCTAATTAATGTAAATTGACATAGAAGGATATAGATGATTTCCAAAGATAAAATTTTTAAAAGATATTTTTAGTTAAAAAATATGAAACGCTACTTTTAAATGTCAAACGTAATACTATTAGTTTTTCAAAAACGTTGCTTAAAACGCTAAATACTACTTGAAATGATGGTCAAAACACTAGCTTATCGAATACTAAAAATTAACTAATTAGTGTATTGAGTTGATCAAAACACTAAACGCTACCCAAAACGCTAACCATTGTATTGTTTTACACTTTTATTACTTCTTCGGAGCTTACTATTGATGACTAGAAAAAACGGTTCTTCAATCTTCATCTTTGGATTCTTTGCTGGGAAGTTACAATTGATTTAGATTAATGGACTTCCTTTATCATGCGTTTTCCTCAGTAAGCAAAGAGCTTGTTATGGGCTCAAGAAGGCGATATCAATGATTAGTTAATTAGGGTTCTTAATTGGAAATGGACAAATCCAGATCAAAATCTTTCAAAAGATCTGAAAACAATTTTATTTATTTACGATGCTACAAAAGAAATCCATTTTTGCCTTAACGATTTCAATTATTCTAAAAATAACTTAGACTCAAAACATTACTTAAAAATAACAGGTGTTAAATTACTTAAACTAACACTTGTTGGTTAAAACTCTTTAACATTTTGTGATCAAATATTTTCGGTCCCAAGAGAAATCAAATCACGTAGAAGAGATCTTCTTATCATTGTAATGTATTGAAATTTTAAGTGACACTATAAATATGATAAGTTGTTGAAAATTTAGTATCTATATGTAAATAGTGCAACTTGTTGCTATCAGGAGTAATTCGTGATACTTAGATTTTATGATATTTATTTATCATTACTTAAAATTTAGTAGCTTATTGAGCCTCTAAAGGGTCCAATCTGGTATTGTTACATGACATTTTGAGCATTTGAATTACTATCAGTAGTGATTCGTAATATTGTATTACATTTTAAACATTTCAACAGTATATTTAATCAATTCCTCACACCTAGAAAGAAAGTATATGCATTTGAAATTTTAGATGCCCGAAAAATCAAACTGAAAACTTCATGTAATCAATGTTGCTGTTCAAGATTTGATTTTTTTTTTTTTTTGACAATGGTAAACAGGCATAGCCCATTAGACCCCTATCTGAGGGGTACCCGATTGGCCTTAACAGACCAAGGAATAAGGGATACCAAAATCCAAGCAAACTGCTCAAAAAACCAATTAAACCGCAAAATTTCGTGCACAAAGTACAGCATTTACATCTCCCCAAGTTGAACCTGTGTGGGGAGCATAGAGGACGGCAGCAATGGCCAACTAAGCCAACTGCTCTTCGGTTGTTCAAGATTTGATTGATCCAAAATTTTAATTACCGAAATCCGAGCATCGATGTTCATTTTGATTCAGGAACGCGAATTGCGCATAACCCTACCAAGTCACTGCCACTTTTACATCCAAGGCCCAGCTTAAGCCCACACGCAACGATCAAAGTTCCGGGTCGGGTCCTTAGCTACTATTAATTTATTCGATAGATAGGGAGGACCCGACTTCTGTTGCATACATCCGCCTTTTGCTTTACGCTCGTTTCTCCTGCCCCCAAAATCAGTCTGCGAGCAGTACGTTGAGCAGCGTCCATCAATGGCGTCCAGCAACCCTTCGCAACTCCTTCCCTCAGGTCATACTTTCTCTCTCTTCTTCTGCAGTTGCTTCTCATTTTTCTATCTCTTCTGGTACTAAGATGAATTGCTTCTTCTTTTGATGTGAAAAATGCAGAGTTGATAGACAGGTGTATAGGGTCCAAGATATGGGTGATAATGAAGGGGGACAAGGAGCTTGTGGGTACTCTCAGGGGTTTCGATGTCTACGTCAACATGGTCCTCGAAGACGTCACCGAATAGTATGCTCTCTCTATTTCCCCCTTTTTGTTTCGTTAGGGTTTAAGCATTCAAACTTCGTAGTTGTTTAGGGATTACGCGGGACATTTTCTTCAGAACTATTCCACTGGCTGTGAACTGCACTTACTGGATGGATGACGCCTGATTTTGTGGGTTTAGAAATGACAAGTGTTAGGGTTAAGGTTTTAAGTCACCCAGGTGTATGGTGTGCACTGTATCTGTATGTAATGTAAGAGCTTTGCAAATTGTAATCCATTGTTCTAGTTATTGGTCTTGCGATGTTATACATATGACTAGCATATCGAGAAAGGATGCCATACGACAATGTGGATGTGGAGTTTGGTCTTAGAGTTCTTCCATCCCATTATCTAGGGATATTATTTAAGCTACTTCCATATGCCTTCTCATTTTTGTCTAATTTAAGGGAGTTTCATCTGTTTTGAATTAGAATTTATAGAGCACATTACATGGTAGCTTGTGTTGAGGTACTGAAATGGGCATGCATTGGTGTTGTATACGGTCTTCATGATCAGTGATTGAGTCATAAGGCCTGCTTTGTACTTTTCTTAACATGGTTGCTTGATTGTGCTTGTCTTTCCTTGCATCCATTTATATGACTGACAGAGTTTCCTTCTATCCTGTGGGAGTGATTAGATAGTGCATAATAATTAACAAAGAGCTGTGGATGGCTGGATGCATGAGTAACTCAGCTTGTGGTTGATTTTCGACATACTGCCCTGTAATCTGTTGCATGTCTGACCAGAATTGTCTATGTTGGCAATCCTTTGTTAATTTGTTAAGTGTCCTCGTCTGCAATTCCAGTTGAAGGTTGTCTGTATATGGATAAATCGAGTGCTCAGCCGCACAACATTGTGCCCACCTTTCTATGTATGAGGCTACGAGCAATGCTTTTCCTTCTCTTTTTCTGCAATTGCAATTAGAGATATGTTTCTCGAGGAGCTTCATCTCGTAAAAGCGGTGTATTGAAAACAACTACTGTTTATTTCATTTTCATGAAAATTACCCCATCAGTTTTACATCTCATTGGTTTTGATCAATTGCTTATGGACACATTTGGAAAATGCTTTGTTTATTGTATTGTGAAATCAAGTTCTGTTGTGGAGCAGTTCTTTGGTTGTACTGCCTTCATTATTTAAGCTGACTTATCCTCAAGAAGGATATGGTGTTTTCCTTTGTTAGATGCATTCTCCCCGCGACATTATAGACCCCGTTACCTGGCTGCAATCACAAGTTCTAGCCTTCTAGGACAAGTGGCATGTGATCTGTCCTTATAATTTGTGCCCCTCACCCCCAACCCTTTACGAGTCTCACATTTTACTGTAGTTTCATTCTTATTGGGGTTGGGTTTATCATATTTATATAACAAATCTGGACCTAATTTATAAATTGGCCTGACCCACTCTTAGCAGGTAAGGTTGCAAAACTGATGAAATCTGAAACGGTTAACCCTAAACATGTTAAGCCGAACAAATTCCTTACTGAGTTAGAAGTGAGAACATACTTCCCTTTGATCCACATGTCCTCTTTGCCTCTTGGATTATGCTTATGTACAAGAATGTATAATGTAGCAGCTTCTAGTAATTTCTGCACTGAGATAAAATCAAAATATAACGTGCTTTTTTACTTATTTTGTGCATTAATGTGCTTCTGGAAGGACTTGCACTAATTATCCTGTTGTGATAAGCAATACACCTACTCATGTAATAGCTTGTGTTGGACTTCAGTAATTTTGATTACTACTAGTCGTCTAATAGTGTTTCCTTCTCTGCATTATCCACTCTCTGCCAATATCTTTTTTTCTTCCTGGTTTCTTCATAACTTCTCCTTCGGTTCTCAACCTAATAATGCATTGCTCTGCAGTTTTATTCGCATTTAGTCAACATTCTTGATCATGTTCCTTCTTTTGTGTTGCTCGCACTGATCAGGAGTTGTGGCACAGTTAGTTTTATGATATAATGATTGTTATGCTTCTATACTTACCTTAGCTATTTATTGTCATTCTCACTAGAATAATCGCCATGAAGCTGTGTAAGGAAAAAGACATTATAGGCTGTCGTTGACCAGAACTTAACAATATAACTCCGGGGGGGGCTTGAGCTTGGCCTTGTGAAGTGGAGTGCTGCTCTGGTGTAGGGTGGTGCGATGGATCTGCATACAGATCGATAGGAATGCAGGGCTTATGGTGAATACTGTGTCAGATCAAAACTTTCGAACAGGTCATGGTATATTAACTTGGGTTGGGGGAAGGCAAGTGAAGCCATTTTGGGAGATCACATGGGAGTAGTTGCCCCCTCAGTAATATTCTGACCTGGAGTACTGGACACTTATTATTTATTGTAATTTATGATGGGTTATAGGGGATGTTCTAGCGCTCTTCTGACTTCGTTAGCATGCCAGTTCTTCGAGATTGATGGTTCCTTCTTAATTCTTATTCAATCAGTTGTGAGCTATTGCTAGATGCCTGTGGGATTTAGCTTGTAGCTGCTTGGGCCTACATTGGGTGGTGCCTACTGAGTCATCATTTATCGATGTGGGAAGGTTTTTTTGGTAGAAGGGCCAAGTTTGAAGTCTTTCGAGCCATTCCACATGCTATCGTTTGGTTGTTGTGGATGGAGAGATATAGGAGAGTTTTTGACGAGATGGAAACCCCCTTAGAGAGGTTAAAGGATAAGTGGCTCAAGACTCTTTACTTTTGGGAAGAGGAGGGTTTTTTGTTCCTCCACGTTGGATGTCATTAATTTTGTGGATAGCTTGTTCTTGGACTGTAGTTAATTTTGCGGGATGCTAAATTAGCATCCTTCCTTGTATATCCCCTCTTTATTAATATATTTCATCTTTTTCTTATCTCCCCCCCCCCCCAAAAAAAAATTTCATTTGTGAGCTTATTGCTTTGAAATTTTCTTAATTGGATGGGTGTTGGAGATCTAGTCTTGTGTTTCGATGCATATTATTTTTGCTGCATCAAAGAAAGAACTGTTTGACTCTTGGAGTGGTTTGTGTGTGCCTTTCTGGAGAAAGATCTCTTCTCAATGGAAATTAGTCCAATTAGTTTGGAACTTAGGAATTCCTTTTGGTAATGTATCATTGCATTATGATGTATATTGCACAAGGTTCATGTAAGTATATTTTCTGCAATTGGATATCTTCTTAGCTTTTCACTTGCTTTTTTCATTTTTTTTTGGGGGGGTAGAAGAGAACTCCATGGTGACATTGGTCATTCGTGCCAGAGTTTGGTTTATGCAAGGAGTGGGCACTGTTAAAAATTTGGGGATGAGGTGTCTATGTGAATTGTGATGGGTAGGTGTTAGCAAAGGGAGACGGATTGGAATTTTTAGTTGGTTGAACATTGGAAAAGAAACTTCGATAGCGGATACTACTTTCTTATTTCAGGGACCGTTGGGACCAGCTAATGAGAAGATGTACTGTTCTACAGCACATGTACATGTTACTCACAATAAAGGCAGCTTATGCAACTAACATATTTTCTCTAGCAAACAGTGGAGAAATAAATTAAAACCTAGAATTAGGAAGAGTTTTTTTGGGTCTCTGTCCTAACCTGGTGATTCGGCATTGCAGCCGTTTTCTTAGGTTTCGCTGAATTTAGGACCCATATTGATCTGTTTCTCTAGCTGGATGATGTGACTGTGCGGAGATCTGGCTCTGAACTGCAAATTTCTAAAATTTCATTTATATAGTCTTGAACTCATTCATGTTTTTCTTTCCCTATGGCCAAATGTGACCAGTGAAATTACTGCTGAAGGGCGAAGGATCACAAAGCTCGATCAGATTCTGCTCAACGGAAACAACATAGCCATTGTAAGTAACCTGATTATTCTGCCCTTACTGAAAATGGATGAAACAGATACATCTAACTGATGCCTTTGTGCACGGATGCAGTTGGTCCCTGGAGGTTCACCTGACTCAGAGTGACGGACATTATACCAGCCATGTCATCAGTACTTGATTACTACTGTGTTTTGTAATGGCAGTGAGGTTCGGTTATTTGGAAGACCATAGCTGCCATGACTAGTAGGAGTATGAAACTTGTAGTTCCATTGAGAAACTAGAGATTATGATCTGATGATTGATGAGTAATGTTTTTTAAGCAGAAGCATTTCTAATTGGAGGAAACAGTTCCTGGAAATGATTTCCAACCGGGGTGATCACTTGTCCTATCCATTTCCTTGCATTCTTTGTCTCATGTAAATGTCATTTTGCCAGCTTCTGGAGTGTCCAAGTCTCCGTGGAGGCGTAGGTCTCGCTTTCAATGGCGAGTATTACTAATATGGAGGAACTTGACTAAGTATGCTTCTCTGCCCTAAGACATTGTGTTGTACAGTGCGGGACAATCGTATTGTCATCCCTCTTAACGTGTAATCAAGCACAAAAGAGAAAACGCTTATAAAGTATAGACTATAGACAAGTCCGTTGGGCCATGAAAAAAAAAAAAAAATTGAAGAAGAAGCCCTATTAGTTTTTCTTGTTTCAATAGAATTCAGGTCTATTCTTTTTATTGGGAAATAGGAATTGAAAAATGATTGAAATTGGTTGAAGTGAGAATTGTTTTTATTGAAGTGGGTTGAAATTGATATTTTTTTATATGATGGGTAGAAATTGGTTAAAAATATTGGGTTGAAGTCAATATTTTTTTTATTGAAGTTTGTGAAGTGGGTAATAGTTGATAAGTTTGGATTTACCGGTGAAAAAAAATAGGGCATCTGATTCTCAACAATATTTTAATTTTTAACATAGATTAGTTGTAAGTTACAAAATGAGATTATCAGTTGATTGCAATGAGGTTTTGTTCTAGTGGTTAAATTAAAATTTAGGATATGTTATTAATATTAGGCCTAAGATTCAATTCCTACATAGCTTTCAAGATCGACTAATTTAAGTTATTTAACACTTATTCTTTCATAACAAAATTTTCATATTTGAGTTGTATATATATATAAAAAAAATGTAACGAAAGAGCTCCATAATTTTTTTGACTAATGGTCGTTGTATCGTGGTAAAATAGAGGTACATTAACCAAAATTCTCCCATCCTGTCTGTAGGGCTATTGAAATTTTGTGGTGAAAAAAAGGTCCACTCGTCGAGGCGATGCGAAAAAACAAAGATTGAATTTGAAGACCGCCCCGGAAACAAAGAAAACGGGTCTGAAGTTTGAAGTCGTAGAATTAGCATTTTATTTTTAATGGAGGATCAGGACCGAAGTCTATAATGGATGCGGCAAGCACAAACTAACTACCAAAATTCCAGGAATTAGGTCTCTGGATGATCCAACTCCATCCTTGAATTCTGAGAGAGAGGAGATGAGTTACGTTCTGGAAACAGTGAGGAAGAAGAGAGAGATTGATAGCATCATCAGAGACACCATCGACAAAGTCCTTGTCCTCCGATTCGGCCGTGCTTCCGACTCCGTTTGCCTTCAACTCGATGACATCGTACTCTCTCTTTCTCTCTTCAATTGCAAATCATTTTAATTGCTCCTTTTTGGAGAAGAATGCTTTTTTGTTTCAAAATAGGATGCTGTAAACAAACCCTAGATGAGGCGCATGATCCTTTTGACTAAACTCTTTTTTTTTTTTTAATTATTATTCTCTGCTTACCTTGAGTTTGAATCTGACTCCATTTTGCATTCCATTTGGTGCAGTTGGCTAAGTCGGCTCATGATGTCTCCAAGTTTGCTAGAATTGCATTAGTCGACATCGACTCTGAGGACGTACAGGTGTATGTCAAATACTTCGACATAACACTGATACCCTCAACTGTCTTTTTCTTCAATGCTCATCACATGAAGATGGATTCTGGGTATCTTTGCTTTCTCAGTAACAGTTTACCGCTAACTCCATTTATGCCCCCCGCCCCCCCGAGCTCCCATCGTTGCTTGTCAGCCTATGTCATCTGTTGATGAGGACCATTCCCATTGGAGAACTTCTCTTTCCTAATAAGCCTGGCATGCCATGTCTCTAGACTCTAATTAGCCTTTCATGCATGATACCCTAGATTCCGTGTACGCCTTTAACGATATTTTTCACTTGACTGACTTGGGATCTCCATCAAACTGCTTTATCTTAAGGTGAATTTGCGCCCTGGCATGTTGTTTTATCTCTTGTCAAAGTGTTGTTCTGGGTTTAAGGTAAGTTAAGGGACGAAGGTGTTTGATTCTTACACGTCATATAAGAACGAAAGCTGTTTGGGTTCTGAAGTGGGTAAAGAGAATTGAGCCTGTGCCTTTGGAGGCTTCGTTGTGGATGTCCATTTGCCACTTGGTGGGAGCTAGGAGTTGCTCTGGGGCCCTATACTCTGTCAGGATTTTTTGTCTAAAGCATATACGCATCAATGCATATATAGGAAACATATTAATAAGGCAAAGGAAGAGTGCATACAGGAGGTGGCTGCACATTACCTGATTGATTAATCAGGGGTTTGCGAAGTGTCTTGGAAGTCATATAATCATTTTTTAAATCTTTGATTTGATATTGTCAAGTTGGCAGCTTGTCAGTGCTTGCTGCATATTAATAGGAAACATATTATGAGGCAAAGTGTTTGCTGCTGGTTGAATAGCTTATACGGCAGGCAGAGGCGCGTTACCTGATTCCTTACTTAGTGAGTTGAGAGTTGTCTTCGAAGTCATATTGTGATTTTTCAAGCTTCAATGTCATCAAGCTGGCAGCTTGTTAGTGTTAATATTCTGCCCTCGTGAGTTGAGCAGAAGGTTTTGGTTTGTGCGATACATGAAAGGAGATGTGTTTATGTAATGTAATAGGCCTGTTTGGTCCTAGGCAGTTTCTTCACTAATGGAGAACATCCATTCTACATGAATACATCGCAATTTACTGCTACTTACTGAGAGAGCAGGATAATGGGGTATGATTATTTTCATGTTGATTGCAGGACTGCAGATCACACTAAGTGGATAGGTGCATTTTACAAGAAACAGGACTTCATCGATGTTGTTGAGGTATGCAACTATGCTTATGAAATGGTCTATTCACTTTTATGCTAGTTCTATGCTGCACTTCATATGATACTCTTTTCCTTTTTCTTTCCATTTTTCTTTTTTTGGGGCCCACCGGGGGGGGGGGGTATTCGCTTATTCAACTAGGAAAAAGGAAGTCAGAATGTTCTGATTTGTGCTGTTATCAAAGCTGTGAAGACATAGCATGACAGGCGGCTGACAGAGTACAGGTGATTGAATGAATTTTCTGATTTAGATAGGGGTGACCTATAGAGCAGGTGAATTTAGAAAGCGTATTCCTGCTGTATGAGGTTGAGCATATGCTCTTTGCTTTGCCACATCAAATATCATGTTCTCTATGACCTCCCAGTTAAGTTCATGTGCAATAGTTCCTTTGCTTCATCTACCCAATCTCCCAGCAGGTGCATTTGACAATTTTTGTTTCACTTGAGCACAGTACAAAGTTGTAATTGAAGTCTCCTTGTCTTCCTTCCAAAAGATCTGCTCCTATCTTTGCTTCGATGACTTAAATAATGCTCTGTTCCCACTGCCATGTGTGGCATCCTCATCTGAAGTGGTGGCATCTATTACAAAGCCCCCTTTAAGTTTAGGAAATGATGGGTCTTTGTTGAACCGTCGACCAATTAAGATTTTGTACAAGCCTACATGGTTTTTGACTTCCTGGAAATTTGGTAGTATTAAATCACACTTCACTATCAAGTCGAGAAAAACAATATTCCTCTAATATGAAAACTAGACAAATACACCAATATTAAGTTCTTGGGGTGAGATTTATTGTTCCATCCTTCTTTAGTTTAGTTTGTTACACATGAAAGGACCGTCTTCACTGAATCTGAAGACACTAAGCTACAACCAGAGTTGGCCACGCCAGTGCGACTTGTGACTCCGAACATACTGGTGCGCTGGATCTTATATGTCATGTGCAGCAAGAGTCCCTTGTAAAACTAAGGACTTGAAGCCTGAACTTAATATTAATGCCTTTTTCACTTGTAAGTTTCTTGTTACAGTGTTTCTGGACTGCGGGATTGCAGCTTACTCCCCAAATATATCTTGACCTTGTGCTTGTGAATTTTTTTGGTGTTCTTGCAGGCAATATTTAGAGGAGCGATGAAAGGCAAGCTGATAGTCAACTGTCCTTTGCCTCCTGAACGAATACCAAAGTTCCAGCTGTTATACAAGGATGTATAGAAGGTAAAACAGTATAGAAAGTTCCTGCCCCTTCTTTTTCTTTTTTCCATCCTCTCTTTTTTTTTGGGGGGTGGGGGGTTCTTGGGGAACATATTCTTGGTTGCTTGGAAATGGCACACCTAACCTAACAGTTTACAAAAAATGATCCAGGAAATAAGCTGGTACGTTGATGTGGTTCTTCATTAATATGAACTATTGTAGTGATTTCTATTTTGTAGATGTTATATTTATAAAAAAATGATAGAAAATAGCCTTAGTAGAGCTGACCTTCTAAAGCCTAGAAAATTAATATTGGGTTAATTTCTTAACTTTGGATTGTAGTGGATTCGAACTAGTTTAAACGTCTGTTGGGTGCTGATTTGGTTGGTTTGGTGAAGCTGACGGTTGTGGTTTTTGGTTTCCACCTTTTGCATTCTCTAGAACTTGGATGCCAGCATCACCGATGCATGCCTTGTCGAAATATGATGATCTTTTCACTTAATCACTTGCTGTTATCAATTTTAAGACATTGAAATTGCCGCCCTATAATCATCACTAAATCTACATTTCTTTGCCAAGGGCAAAGAACAAAACCTTGGCCATTTCCATGCATTCATTTCTGACGGACAGTAGCAGGTGGGAAGATAGAAACACAAGGGTTCCCCCTTTCCGCCATCTGCCTCAACGGATGAGACTTCGCGGAGATTCATAGATTCGTCATTGCTATGATGCTATCTGAAGAGAAACATGTAAGAGATAACTAGAAAGTGTAGCATCCAACTGCTCACGAAGGAGTACTGTATGTGACTGTAAATGTACATTTTGGCATGGTTTTTATGCTCAGTGAGATCTTACTGAATGGCGATATTATTTAATCGTTAATTATTTTTCCTCATTTTACTTTTCGAACAGTGAGAGCATCAGGCCTTCCTCCTTTAAAGGGTAATCATTTTCTCCATTATGATTTCGTTCAGTATGAATTGAGCAATCACTGATCCCAAACCTCAGTAAAGCAGGCTCACTAAGCTGGGTTCAACCTAAGGAGCGCAAGGCTATGGAACCAAGAACTAACAGCTTCATTGAAAATAGGCGGAAAAAATAGTTCCTAACATGATAATTATTTTTAATCATTAATAAGTTCAAAAGAGCTAAAGGAAAACGATACAAATGAAGTCGATGCCCATACTGTAGACATCTGACTACAACCTCCTTTAAGCTAAATGATTCTCCTGAAACGAAACCAATATGTGTCGCAGATTATTTTCGTTAACCCTAGCAAAAACTTGCCCTTATGCAGTTATTATCCAAAATCATCCCCCCCCCCCCTTCCTCCCAAAAAAAATTAAAAAAACCATAAAAAGACACCCCGAAGGAGGGGATAATTAAGAAAAAGTAATCTTAAAGAACTACTTGGGTTTGTCTCAGGCGAGCCACAGCGGAACAATAATGGTTGAGCCATTCAAGTATTCCAACAGAACATGAGACAGTCTCATTTAAGCGTTTGTGGAACTACTTTGCGTCTCTGGACAAGAAATTGTGGCTGTCAACCATGCGTGCATTACACTAATCATCAGCATGATCACCTCTTTCAAGAACAGCTGCAGCTCCCATGCCACTCCCTGAAAAATGAAAATGCAAGCAGAGTCGAATGAGAGACAAGAGCATAAATTATCTTACCCGTAATCCTTTAACTTGCGAATTGAAATATTACTAACTGGCTATAATCTATTCTAATTTGGACAATCATAAGCTTCTGGCTCCCAATTCTTTTAAATTTTTTCGGTTGCTCAAATTCAAGAAATAAAATCGGTTAAAATTTTGCCAACGCTGTGCATGTCAAGGGAGGAGGGAGGGAGAGAGAGAAAGAGACCTATGCACATGGAAATGACTCCAAACCGGCAACCTTTTCCTCGACGTTTCATCTCATGCAGTAAAGTTGCAACACAGCGAGCACCTGACACAAGTGCACAGAACAAGATATCAGTCAAAGGGAACCAGCCAGCCATCCAATAACCACTCCGACCTTACACACAGAATGCTAAAAAAACATTCAGTAGGGTGGCATTTTGCAAGTTACCATGATTTTACCGCTGGTTAGTTAGTCCTTAATTTCACATAAGCCTACGGATTGTTAATTGTACCTGTAGCACCCAGAGGATGTCCGAGAGCTATTGCTCCTCCATTAACATTGACCTTCTCACGATCAAGCTTCAGCTTTTTACAGCAGTAGACAAACTGTGATGCAAAAGCCTGTTCAGGAAAACAAAAAAACATTTAGCAGACTTCAAGCAGGGAAGTGGTAAAGGAATAAAATAAAATCCTGTTCAACCCACTGACCTCATTTATCTCAAACAGGTCTATGTCCTCAAGGTTTAGACCAGCAGATTTAACAGCAGCTGGAATTGCAACAGCGGGGCCAATCCCCATAACAGCAGGATCCACTCCAACCACGGAGAAGCTCCTACATGATCAACACAAGATAACTGAATGCCATATGCTGAATTAAATACGATTTGGTTAGTTTCCGAGCCCTACATTTTCTGACAGAATGTTTCTGTAGTCTTTCATGAGGAGCAACTAGATAAGATGAGGTATTTATGTTTTTGGGATGTCACCATACAAAGAAAGCAAGCATTCAAGGTCATGTGACAACAGAAGTCAGACAATTTCATTCTAGGTGAAAAACACGGTAGGCGTTAAATCATGGAAATGCTAATTCATAACAATCATCAGCATTTTAAAAACTGGGGGGAGGAATAGCATCAGCATTATAATTTTTTTCAACTTGAATGCAAGATTTTAATTTCCAAATGCTGAGGGGATAGCTACAGTTGAGCTGTTCTGGACACTATTGTATATCCTCACAGCTACTATCTAAAACCATATGTAAGGGTGGATGAGTGTAAGAGAGTTTACCTAAACACTCCAAGAATTGGAAGTCCCTTCTTCATTGCCAAACTTCTTTTCATGAGGAGGACTGCTCCAGCCCCATCACTTACTTGACTAGAATTACCAGCTGTTGAGGTACCATCTTTTTTGAAGGCTGGCTTCAATTTAGCCAAATCCAGTAAGTTAGCACTGGGTCGGATTCCATCATCTACCGAAACTGTAACATATTTTTCCAGTCCGGTTTTTGGATCGAAAATCTAAAGAAAGAAAATGGCAAATAAGTACTAAAAATATCAGAACAAATATTTTAGTAAGAAATTACTTTCACCTCTAAGATTACCTTAGTTGAGACTGGAATAATTTCTTCCCTGAACTTTCCAGATGCAGTGGCTGCGGCAGCACGCCTATGAGACTCCACCTAATGACATATTTGTAACAAGTCAGATCAATGAAGTTCTTTTTTTAGACAGGCAATGGTCCAGGGTCCAATGAAAACAGCCTCTCTGCAATTTAATTGCAGATGTAACCTGTCAAAAGGTGAGTGAACTTACAGCAGCTTGGTCTTGTTCTTGCCGTGTAACACCATAACGTTCGGCAACATTCTCTGAAGTTATACCCATGGGAAGGAGACAGTCCCGTGCTTGTGCAAAGCTATCTACCTGTCAGAGTGTTTTCGATCATCATGTTTAGTAAAAAGTAGTACTATATAACCAACTAATCTGCTGTAAGCATGGTGTTGAATTTTACCTTTGGATTAGTCTGGCGAGGCCTATCAATGTTATCAATTGTCATGGACTCTAACCCAGCGCTGATGCCTGCAGGAGCATTATAAGCCATTATGGGCTGCATATCACAGTGATTTTTGACAATTATGAGAGGATGTTGCTGACCTATATCATAGAATCCTGCCTTTATGCAGGCAGCTACATCAGCAACTGCTTGAAGGCCAGAAGAACATTGCCTGTTGACAGTTCTGATCGGCACAGTGTCTGGGAGGAGGAGAAAAAAGAAAAGGAGAAACAACATTCAGGTCCTCATCGTACGTCCATCCCACAGTAGAATAACAGAACCGCATTAGGACAAATAGCAAGTAGGAGCAAGGTTACGCAAGTCGAGCCATTCCCATGTCAGGGTACCCCACATTGGTCCTTAGAAAAGATTGTATTCTTGCATTTTAGACTTCCAGTCTAGAATAGAAAGTTAACAGCCCCGAACCAGTTTGAGTACCAACTACCAAGTACTTCAGAAAGATATGTTAGACCAAATGAACAGACCAAGTAGCATAAACTAGGATGCCATGCTTATGACCCAATGAATGCGGTAAGTGCTCACTAGCAGAGCAAAAAGAAGGTGGACTTGTCTGGCCCCAACAAAATGAATAGAAAAAGGGAAGAACAAAAGGAAGAGCAATACTGCATTGCCATTTCCCTGAAATCGTAGCATCGCCCATAGCAAAATCGCAAATGGTAAGAAAGACACTGACAAACACACCGAAGGCCTTAACATGATCATGTTGTCCTCTGTAAAGAGGATTACAATAGGAGTTCACCAATAGAACTGAACGACTATAACTGCTAGTGGCATGGTTGCAGGTCGTAAATTGACTGAACTGACCTGGAAAGCCGGCGTAGAATGCCGCCATCCTGCATTCCATTGCTCTAGCTGAACCTGGGGCCAAAACCGTACCCACGACTATATCTCCAACCTCAGAGGGGTTTATTTTTGTCTTATCTATTAAGGCCTGTGAATGAACATACACAAAGCTTACTATCAAAAAAATTGATTTGATTCAATATCTCAGTCTCCCCCCTGCATGAGATTTTGTGAAGACAAACAAACGGAAGTGAGATCACCTTCAAGACAGGAGCAAGTAGATCATCCGCCAGTGTGTCTTTGAAGCCACCACGCTTTGCTTTGCAGATTGCAGTTCGACAAGCACTGTCCAATGATATGCATGATTCTTTGTTTAAAAGAAGTAATGAAAGAGTATGACCGGAACTTGACAAGTATTCTACTGGAATTTAGGATTCTAAACCATTCTTAAACACGCAGCTACATGCAGGACCAAGAACACCGATCCCCAAAAAAGGGAAAAAGAAAACAGAGCTACAACAGTTTACTTACGCAACAATTACGACATCATCCCCAAAAGTAGCATTTCTTTCATGAACTCCATCTCCAGATGAGCAAATTGAAGGCTGTTTCATAACGTTCGGGCACAAAAGGAAGAAACATGGAAAATAACCAAGTTAATTTTGTGTTATGAGAATCAACAAGAGGGTAGGACAAAACTTGTTAATTGCAACGGAAAATTTATAGTCAATGCAACACTAGTTTTCAGAACCAAAGTCAACCTGTTGATATAAATGTATTTATTTCCCATATCGCAAGATATTTTAGTTAGATGATTTACTTATTTGCAAAACACCTATGCCATCATAATTGTCAAAACAAAAGAGTTGCTAAGAATGCTCGAAACCCGATATCCACAGCACTGGTGGATCTATGTGAAGGATTTGGGTGTTCCTCAAGCCAAACAAATAAATAAATAAATTATAATGAACTATATTTTGAAGGGGTTAAATTGGTATATATCGATACTCTTAAAATAACTAATTTAATAAATTGACATCCATGTTCTATATGTCTAAATCTGCCATCGACAGCCATCACTGCCAAAATATTGTCCAACACTACTCATAAATTTGTAAAACAAGGGATAACTTATCACAAATTCAACCTAGAACAGAACCGACAAAATAGTAAAGTTAGTTAGAAAACCAACCGAAAAGTTTGAGGAATTTGCACTTACAGAGATGTTGGAATGATGGGGTTGAGGAAGGGCACAACTGGGATTTAGGTGCTGTAGAAGCACTCTTTGCCTGTTTGTTGCCTTCTCCATCTCTCTCTCTCTCTTGTTTTGCTCTCTCTGATTCAGCCTACTCCTTCATGGGTGAACCAGAACCAGAACCAGAACCAGAACAGGGCATAAATACAAGAGGAAGATGATCGAGACCCACCAATAAAAATCGCACCTTTTCATTGTCACGTGGGGAAATTGAGGACCTTACGACGTGGAAATTGTGCAACATTTGTTATGAAATTTCCCGGCAAATAAGGGCCAAGCACCACGACTCGGAAAGTGCCAATCTGAAAACACTTCCCAATTCCCACTTTCCGCTGGCGGCAGCAGCTGATCGTTACTCGTTATCATTAGGAGTATTTGTTAAGTAGATTTTTTAAATTTCGGAAGTCATCTATAAAATTAATAAAATTCTGAAGCTTATTAAAAAATTCTTGGACCTATCACATATATTTTGTAGTTTGTCCAAGTTTTAGATTTAATCTAAAAAGAGTACTAGATCTTGTAATAGCCTTTCAACAAACTTATGAGCGAATTCAAGGCCCATGAGACATAGATGTAGGTAGTCTTGTCTCTGCAAATATCTCTGTCCAAGGCTAATTCTTGAAATCGTAAATTGTTATTATTGAAATCATAAATGTAGATTGAATTTTCGTGGAGAATATCCATTCTCGATGAAAATGTTGTATAATGATATCTTTTGTTGAATATGTTCTTTTTTTCATCGTTTGAAAAAACTAAAAGGCTCTTCTCAAAATAGGCAAATTTTTAGGTAATAATCCTCATATGAAATGACAAAGGAATCGGTTGCTTTTTTTGGTCATTGATCCTTCATGAATATGAGTCAAACTAATTATCGGTCAATATGTTTACAGGTAAAGCTCTCTTAACATAAGAGCATATTATATTTGTAGGAAACTAGTGTCAAAAACTTGAACAAATAAATGCATTGATGAGGTTAAATACTTCATATGAGCTAGCAACTTCCTTTCGTAAAGTTAGATTGATCATGTTACTCAGTCATTTAAACTTGAAAGATAGTCGATAACAGAAGTAGGACTTAAACTAGAAGTTATTCTATTGTCGGTATTTTAGCTACTTTCAAGATTTGAAGAAAAAATAAAATTTATAAACCGACTGCAAAAAAGGTTAACATTTATTAATAATGTTGGATAAAAAAACAAAATAAATGTGGATAAATAAGAAATGAGATTTTAAATAATTTACAAAGGCCGTTTTCGGTCACAACATTTTGATTAACGTTTAGCGTTTTTTATTAAATAAATATATTAATCAGTCAATTTTTAGTGTTGGGTAACTTAGAATTTGAACTAGCATTTTAAGCAACGTTTCTAAAAAGTTAATCATATAAACTTTTGGCATTCAGAAGTAGCGTTTTAAATTTTTTGTCCAAAAAGTACTCTTTAGAAAATTTTATATTTGAAAATTATTTATAATGTTATATCCTCATATGTCAATTTATATTAATTGGCTAACTCAACAGCTAAATCGAATGAACACATCTGTTTCATGTGCTCATCTAAATAATTATCCACTAACAGCTAAATTCAAACCGCTGTCTAGTACCTAAATAGATAGCTTTAATGAACATGGCCAAAATAAAGTGTAATAAAGAGCGCACAATTCTAATACTTTTTATATGGTGCAAATTACAATTTAGTTAAGCTAAAAATCTTTGTCAATAGACATTCATTTGATCATTTACCATCCATTGCATGTAAGGGAATATGAGAAATGATAACGAAAGTACTGCCATTATTCATTTAAGCAAATTGTAGACTAGAGTGATGACCTTCCTCACCAATTACCATCACCTTCCAATTTTTACAAACAAGGGAGCAAGTCAAATTTGAATTCTTGTGTCGTTTGCTCCACTAATTTCTAGCGGGTGTTACGTCGAATTTCTTGAAACCATCTCTGTTTGAACGGATCAATGATCTCTCTTACAGGGGAACCCAACGTGTACACTTTGAAAGGGTCAATCAAGAAGTTTCCTCCGAACTTCTTGTAAACCAACAAGATCTCTTTATTGGCAAAAACTCAGAGACTCCTTGACAATGAATTGAAAATTTGCAGTCCACTGCAATAATCATCAGTCCTATCAAGCACAAAACCAACATTTCGGAAGAAGAAAAAAGGGCAAAGCGAAAGCATAACTAGAAGGACTTGGTGGTGGAGGCTAACGATTGAAAAACTCGTTCGATGCTCATCATAAGGTGTATATATACAATATCTGTTCATCAAAAACCCTCATGGTAAACTGACCAGAGTAGGGCATCAGCCTGGACAGACTCTGTGATCTTAAAAGAATGAAAAAATGGACTTGATACAGATATCCACAGAAAGGGTGAAAAATGGGGCGATAAATTACAGCATTAACAGAAGTGACACAAAACCAAACTTTCACTCGCTTCTTGCTTAGCATCAAAATCATCTACCCAACAGATTTCTGGAATCATAATAGAACAAATTTAAGGTTGTTAAGAGAGAAAAGAACTACGCCGGTTTAATTGTTGCAAGTATTACACGGAGATAATTTCCGTCCTTACCTGGGGCTGATGGCCCCTTGACTGGAGAGCAGCGGACATGGAACGTAGCCTATCGGTAATCTCTGTGAATGAAGGCCGAGCATCAGGGTCAGCTGACCAGCACTCTTCCATTAATTTCCTCCACTCGGCATCACAACGTTCAGGGACAGGTGGTCGGAGTGTGTTCTTTAAAATACCACCTGTGTTTGCAGTACAGCCCCACAACATCAGAAAGGAACAGGATCGATTTTTGTTAGCACTTAGCAGTGTGGGCTTAGCAACAGAAATTTGAAAATACGAAAGGCTTGTTTCCCCTTGTGACCGAAGGATGAGGAGCGGCTGGCACCAACTAAGTTCGAAAAAGATTTTAATCCCTTTCTAGAGACAGACTCCTTTAAAATGTTTGTTTAAAAATTATAAAATATTGGATATTTTGTTGACAATCTTTTTCAAAATTTTATAATGTACTGATATGGTGTGTTTTAATTTCAGTAAGGATATTGGTAGTTGATAATACATAGACAGGCTCAGTCAAAAAGTTCTATTAAAAAAAATCAAACAAATTAAGAAGACTAATCAAACAATGACATATCATTTAAAGTCAATTAAAAAGATGAACAAATAATGGCCTGATATTAATTCTACTAGAACCCATCATTCTTAATCCTACGTGAAGTACATCTGTTGCATTCTCATGCTTCATACTCAAAAATACGTGCGCGCGTGTGTGTGTGACATACTAGAATAGCCTTTAACTTCACCTATTTTGAGCCCTTCAGCTGATACCATTTTCGACCTTCCTCAGAGTAATTACCAACTCAGAACTCCAACAATCATTTTCACTTGATGCATAAGTTCTAAAGTATCCCGGGGGGGGGGGGGGCGCAGGGGCATAAACAAGCAAGCAAGCAAAGAGATACCTATTTGGTCTGTTATTCCTTTTTCACTTTTGGTGAT